>OX451740.1:107915588-108038088 GCA_948472305.1 Vicia faba | reverse complement strand
ACATTAGTGTACTAACCACTGAATTTTCAGCATATGTCGATGTTCTCGCTTATAGGAACGCCATCATCGCTGGTGTCATACCACACCATAGGAAATGAAAAACTTGGAAGATAAGGTAGCCTAGGGTGTAACACTCCAAATTTAATGATCTAGTTTTAATTGAATTTATATTAATTTATATCATTTAATTTATATTATTTAATTTAATTAGATATTAGAAATAATAAGAAATTAGAGATATTTTAGAGTTGGGAGAAAATGGAATTTTATTTAAAATGAGAGAAAGAGTTGTTTTGAGTAAAGAGTTGGGGTGTGGTGAGATTTTTAATAATAGAATTATTATTTTAATTGAAAGAATTGAGTTATTAGAATAATTAGATAACTATTATTTTAATTAATTTAGAGTATTATTTAAATTAAAATTAAAATAATAGAAATAAAAGTTTAGTGAGGGTGTGAGAAGAGTTGAGGGGTAAGAGGAGTAATTGGCATATTAGGTTAGAATAATTAGATAAAGTGAGAGGAAATTTGTACAGTATGTGCAAAAGTTGGAAAAGAGGCGTTGAAAAAGAGACGGAGCTTAGGAAGGAATAGAGCGGTAGATCAGCCAAAGACTTTTATCGATCAACAATTTCGAGGTAAGGGGGATATTTACATATGGGTGTTTAGACAGTCAGATAGTGAATGATTCTTACCATACTCTCTTTTTCTTCTCCTTTTGTGTTTGTGATTGTTGTGTTTTTGGCCAAAAAGGGTTTGGACGAAACTCTTTAAGGCATCGATTGATAGATTTTCCTTATTGTCATGAATATCTTATAATTGTTTTTACTAAAATTCCTTTGGATGCTTTGTTGTTGTATAATAATAATCAGTGGTTGTGCCCTTTGTAACACTCCTGTTTTAGTAAATTATTTTATTTATTTTATTTTGATTTAGTTATAATTTTTATGTATTTTATTTAATTATTGTGAGTGATAATTGAATAAATATGGGTGATAGGGGTGTGTGAACTTATGGTGGGAGTGTGAATAGTAAATAGAGGTTAGTAGAATTATTTAATAATTAAAATAATAATATTTTATTTTTGTTTATTTAATTAAAATAAGAAAAATAGAGAAATTGAATTGAAAAGTGAATAATAGAGAATTAAGGAGTTAGTGGAGATAGACTTATGTTTAGTTGGGTCAAAATTATAATTATAAGGAGATTTACCCTAATGATATAAATTAAGAACACAACCTAAATTATGACTCTTTTTATCAGGATGTAGAAACTTAGGAAAAGAGAGAAAGAGACTAAAGTCAAAAGGAGACAAGAAGGAGGCTAGAAGTTGAAGGTAGAATTTATTCAAACTAATTCTAATTTATATTTTTGCTAGGAATTAAGGTAATAGGGAGAATAACTTTAATAAAGGATATATGCATGAGGGGTAGGGTAGAGGAGTTCTTAACCTCCAATATTTTTGGTATGAGTGTGTATGTTTAGTTGTGTTGCTATGTTATAATTAGTTTTTAATGATGAAATTCATGTACCAGTGACTATGATAATATGTTGTGTATATGTTGTTGAATTAGAATGATGAACATGAAATTATACAATTTAATCTATGAATATTCGATTCGATTGATGTTATATATGTAATCGAATTTCAAGGATTGGGATTCAAAAATCAGAGCTTAAATGCATATTTCTGCATTTTGGTTCAGGGTGACAGGCATCACCAGCGTGACGGGTAGACCGTCATGCGCCTTGAACCAATGACGAGCGTCATCGACTTGACGGGGAAGCTATCATGGTCTCCAGGCTTGGTTCTCTAAGTCGCTCGTCACAACTTGACGCGTTGGGAGTGGCGAAGTATAACTGGGATGACAACCAGGGCATCATGGCTTTGCAATTTGCACAGTAAGCCTGTTTAAGAGTATAAAAATGCAGATTTTTATTGTTTTGACTTTTGAGTTATTGTTTGACCTCTATTGAGGCTGAGATGATGAAACTTTATTTTAAAAAAATAATTGAGAAAATGTTGATTGATATGAATTTTGGTGTTGTGTTAAGATTGAATTATGAGTTATGATTGATCATGATTGAGTGGTAATCCAGAGAGTGGATTACAAGAGTTGTCAGTGCATTATGTTAGGATAAGAGAGGGGTCTTAACGCATTGATATTCATATATATGATTCATCCATCATTTGATTTTGTGTCAAGAGGCATGTCTGCTAGTTCAGAGAGGGGACTAGTGGCTTGTCCTAAGCTCAGAGAGGGGGCTAAGAGCTCAGAGAGGGGGCTTATAAGTTCGGATAGGGGACCCGGTTCTTGAGAGAATCAAATATTGAGTTGGTACCACACTCATATGCATTGAGTTACATTATAGAAATGAGTTATATGCATAATTTCTACTTATGTGTAATTATTGAGCTGGGTATGAAAATATGTTGTGTGATACTGCTCGTAATTATATGTAGAATATGTATGTGTTTTATACTCTACCTTCCAGTATGTACCACTTACTTTATTAATGTGATTTCTCATCCATTTTTTGTTGTTGTGGTTTGTGCTCTTCTTTGAAGTACAAATAAGTAGATAATTGAGTAGCTACTTAGAGCATAAGGATGGTACGAGGATGTTCTTCTTTCTTTTTGTTTTTGTGTTATTCGAATTAAGTTACTCTGATCTGTAACACTAGGCAGGGTGAACGATGTTTTCTTTATTTAGTTTATGTCATTTGGAGAGTTGGATGTTATGCTCCTGTAAATTCATGAGACTTATATGAATTATGAAATATGTTTATTTTTATAACTCCACTGCAATGATACCCTAAGTGAAGGTGAGCATGAGATGACAAACATTGATTGTCTTATTATTTCATTATGTGTTACAGAATTGGCGTGTTTGATGTCAAGTAACATCTAAAGTGTAAATATGTGTTTCTATATGCTTTATTTTATAATATTAAGCGCGGGGTTTTTAGGGTGTTACACCATTTGAGAAATTTTTTAATAATTAGATTATGGTGTATAATTATCTGTGGCAGTGGATCTATGTTTTTGGTGTGATTGATTTCTAATGGGGTGAAGGTCAGGAATGGCGAGTTTCAAGGTCCAGTTCTGCAGGTTTTTGAGAAGTTGTGATTTCAATGACTTTTCATTGCCTTTTGATGAGTTTAGAGTCCTATTTTTATTTGTTTAGAGTCATTTGTCAAATTTAAAGTTGGAGCTGAAAGTATTTGCCTCTTTAGAATTGTTTTGAGCAATATTATTACTGTTTAAGGCCGTCAAAATAAAAGAGTTATGAATTGAGTTGTTAGAGTTAAAATTTAGGTAACTTTGACTTGTTGAGAGTTGTGTTCATAAGACGAAAGTAATTGATAAATTATATTGTATCCTTATGATAAGGCGAGAGTTGAATCTATGGTGTTTGAGTCATATTTATTTTTATTAGGGTGTATTTGGGGGGAGGGTGTTAAAACTCAAATAGGCGTATTTTTGAAATGTTCACTACGGAGAAAAATGCAGAAAATCACAGGTAGACATAAAGGGGATTGATCGTCTTATTTCGTGCATAATTTGAGTTTCGTAAGTTCGTTTGGGGGTGCCGTCAGTTGCGTTAGAAATCTAACACAATAATATATCTCTTGAAGTGGATAAATTGGGTGTAGGGCGCTACAACAATAGTAGTTCTCTGGTTTTTATACCAGAAGCGTAGTAAATTTCATTCATGTGTTGGTAATCTTGTTTCACGCATAACTTGAGTTTTGTAAGTCCGTTTGAGGTGTCGTCAGTTGCATTAGAAAGAGGGTTCAACAGAATTTTAAAATAGAAAGTTTCAATATTTTAACACAAGTCTATAATTTTTCATGCTATTCTGAAGTCGGACATTCTATTTTAGATTTTATGCAGAAAATATTATGATATGGTTGAACTTAAACGAATAGAGTTAGAGTTTCATAACTCTGTTCGAGGTGTAGTTAGTTGAGTTAGAAATAGGGTTTAAAGAACTTGAAATCTAAAGAGTTTCATAATTTTATCACGAGTCTATAATATTGGGGCTATTGTGAAGTGAAGCAATTTTAGAGTTAAGTTCAATGTTGTGGGAAACTCTTTAGAAATTTAAGGAATTAAATATATTTATTAATAACTTTAATTTGAGTTAGTTGATATGTTTTAGAGTTGATTTATATTAAGACAATTAAGTTTGATATGTTTAGAGTTAAATCTGACGAGCTTTAGAGTTAAAATTGAGGTAGTAGGCTTTTTAGAGTTGTTGAGTTATATTATTACTTGAGTAAGGTCGCCAGTCAAAAGAGTTAATTTGAGTTGTTGAGAATTTATAGAGTAAGACTGTATAATTTGTTAGAGTTAAAATTGAGTAACTTTGACATGTTTAGAGTTATGTTGATATGTATGTGGATAATTGTTCTTTTACCCTGTTGATATGTTAACTGAGTAATAATACATTTTTTCCTTGTTGATGAGTATTTGTGAATAATGATATAATTATTGATTTGTAATTGTATAATATTTGAGTTGAGTAATCCAGAGAGGAATTACAGTGTTGGCCTTACATTGACACAATTTGTGGGTTCAGAGAGAAACCTTGTTGAGTATGAGATACGAGTATTATTTGTTGTTGAGTATAAAATAAGATGTTAGTTATTGTTTGAATATGAATTGTGATTGTCATTACTATGATTCATGCATTCATATATATATATATATATATATATATATATATATATATATATATATATATATATATATATATATATATATATATATATATATATATATATATATATATATATATATATATATATATATATATCAAAAATAGGTAGGACTTCAGTCCGACGAGGTTATAGTTTAGAGAGGAACCAATGACAGTCTCATCTTCAGATACGAACATGATTCAGAGAGGAACCAAAGACATGGATAATTCAATAACATAACTCTAACATCCAAAAACTTGGTACCACATGCATATTGGAGAAAGATTATATTGCATTATACATTTGCACTGTGATTGTTGTTGTTGTTGTTGTTGTAAATTATTGTGTGATAATGGTAATTGATGTTATTGTTATTTGAAAATTATCCTTGTTGTTTTATACACCGATAACATATGTGACATTATTCTCACCCCTGTTTGTTTGTTTTTAGTGTTTGTACTCTCTTGGAGTACATGTAATCAGGTAGAGGAATATTTGTTGTTGAGCTGGAAGATAGTGTTGAGGTCTCTTTATTTATTTACTGCTTTTTCTGCGTTATTTATTTTTTGATGGTGCTCTAATATGTAACATTGGGATTGGGACGTTTTATATGTTGTTATGATGTCAATGTTTTGGATTATTTATTTGACCAAATATTTTATTTCATCGAGACAATTTTAAAGTATATTTGAAGTTGTGTTTCCCTTTTGTTTTATGTTTTATTTTGAAATAGTATGTTTGTTGAGAATGTGTATCACCTATTTTTGGAGAAATGTTTGTTTATGTTTTATAAAAAACATTTTAGGGGTTTAGGGTGTTACATAGTTGGTATCAGAGTTGGTTGGTCCATTCAGCCTAGGTTGCAAATGAGTTTATACCCTTATGTGCAACATGTGTATGGTATATGGTATGGAGATTGTCCTACCTATTGAGGTCCAGATCCCTTCTTTGAGAATCATGAAGGATGCAGGTTTGAACGAAGATGATTGGATTTAGACTCGACTTGACCAACTGAACCTGATTGATGAGAAAAGGCTTGCGGCTGTCTGTCATGGTCTGATGTACCAAAAGCGTATGATCAAGGCTTTTAACAAGAAAGTCATATGTCATGTATATCAAGTTGGTGATCTAGTAATCAAGCGCATCATTCTGCCGCAAGTTGATCCTAGGGGCAAATGGACTCCCACATACGAAGGGCTATTTGTAATTAGGAACATATGTTCTGGTGGAGCCATGATTTTAAACACTATGGACGGTGACGACCTTCCTCACCCTGTGAACACGGACATAGTTAAAAGATACTACGCGTGAATAAAGACCCGCTAGGTTGACTGGCCTAGGCAAAAATAAGGACATCCTGGCGAACCAACAGGGTTCGGGAAAAAATTAGGGATAAATACAAAAAAAAATTGTACACCCGGCAAGTCGAAAACCTGAAAGGGCGGCTTGGGAAAAAAAGGGTATCCCGGTGGAATGAAAACCCGAAAGGGTGGTCCAGGCAAAAGTTAGGGATTTTAAGCATACAACTATGTCCCATTGGATCACCTTGTAACCAGATTTCAATATCAACTATCAAGCTCAAACGGTACCAATCAATCCAGTTGACTTCGGACAAGTAGCAAAGTGATGAGACGCTCGAGGACATAAGGGCAATAGCAGAGTTGAAACTCAATGGGATTATTACACATAGTTGTTTTCTCTTTGTATACTATTTTGTGTAGTTTCCATCTTTCACGACGGCATTCTCCTACTAGAATGTCAGTCTCGTTGTACAAAAAACACCTATTATAGGAAAACTTCAAAATCAATACAAATCATTTCTTTGAAAGTACAAAACTTTTCATTTTCATTTTTTCTGTTTTGTTTTGCAAAAAACCTCTAGTGATTATTTTTGACATATGAATTTGAATATGATTACTGTTTACAAATACTTGCATAAAAAACTGAAAGACAGTTGCTAATGACTTTAAGAAATGGGACAAAGTCTAAAAAGCCATTTGTAGTCCCCACAGTTATTTTCTCTAGCAGGTATAAAGGCAGAGATATCCTACTAAAAAGTCAGCGCTACATCCTCAGGATACGTCCTAGTGATCTCTATGTCCCCGTAGAGTGAAAACAACCAAAGTTTTAACCTTTTCTTCCCCAAGCAGGAATTACCTCCTCCAGCAAAGTTCCCTCAGAGAGCTGAAATCCATGTTCCCCAGCTAAGTTTTATAATTCTCAAACAGTTTATAAAGCCTCATCCCCGGTAGAGTTTATTTCTCTAGCCACGGAAGTTCATCCCCCAACAGAGTTTATTTCTCTACATTGGTAAAATCTTCCAACAGAGCATCTTCTCCCTAGCAGAGCATTCTCAAGCAGAAGTCAAAGATCCCCAGCAGAGTACCCTCAAACGGAAAGAGGAAGTCCCCGGAAAATCATCTCCATTCATCATCCCCAGCAGAAATGAAAGAATCACTTTCCTCATCTACTAAACAACAGTCCGGGATTCAGCTTCCTAGTACTCTCCAACAGCGGTCAGGGACTTATTTTCCCAGACTAGGAAATTTTGCATCAGCATTTCATGTCCATACATCATGGCATGCGTATACATATTGCATACAGCACAATCTCATTTATTTTGAGAACATCATTACACGGTGCATGTCATACATCATGACATTGCATATGACTAATTCTTTACCTTTTCAGGAAAGATCAATCAACAAACATCACAAACTAGTTAGATGACCTGACAGTCTTTTTAAAGGTTACCTCTGACGAAGGGCTATTCCAACATTTTCTTCAGAAGATCACATTCAAGACCCCTACTGGTTCAGTTTAAATTGATCAATGATTTATTCTAATTCGGTTCCAGTAGATGCTTTCTCTGGTTCAGTTAAATCGACCCTAAGATTTTTCTGATTCTTGTCTAGTCAAAGAAAATTAAAGACTTCTCTGGTTCAGTTAAATCAACCCTAAGATTTCTCTGATTCTATTCCAGTTGAAGATAATTCAAGACCTCAACTGGTTCAGTTTAAATCGACCAATGATTTTATTCTGATTCTTTTTTGGTAGACACTTTCTCTTGTTCAATTAAATCGACCCTAAGATTTCTATGATTCTATTCCAATTAAAGATAACTCAAGACCTCTATTGGTTCTGTTTAAATCAACCAATGATTTATTTTGATTCTTTTCCAGTAGATACTTTCTCTAGTTCAGTCAAATCGACCCTAAGATTTTTCTGATTCTATTCCAGTTAAAGATAACTCAAGACCTCTACTGGTTCAGTTTAAGTTGACCAATGATTTATTCTGATTCTTTTCTGGTAGATACTTTCTCTGGTTCAGTCAAATCGACCCTAAGATTTTTCTGATTCTTATCCAGTTAAAGATGACTCAAGGCCTCTATTGGTTCAGTTTAAATCGACCAATGATTTATTCTAATTCATTTCCAGTGGATACTTTCTCTGGTTCAGTTAAATCGACCATAAGATTTTTTCTGATTCTTTATCCAGTTAAATATAATTCAATACCTTTCTCTGGTTCAGTTAAATTGACACTAAGATTTTCTTATTCTTATCTAGCTAAAGATAATGTAAAGCCTGGAGTCCGACCAGATAGCAGTTTATTAATTAGTATGAATCATGGACTTGACCAGATGATAGTATAACCTATGACACCGAAGCCTGGACCCGACAAGATAACGGTATACCTCAGATTCAAGTTAAAGCTTGGACCCGACCAGATAACAACTTAATTTCTTCAAATCACTGAAGCTTAGATACGACCAGATAATAATTCAATGTCTACAATTACTGTGAAGTCTGGGACCGACCATATAGCAGTTAATTTCATATTCCCCAATAGGTTACTGTGAAGCCTGGAATACGACCAGATAGCAGTCAGTCTTATTGTCCTCAGCAAGTCCCTATGAAGCCTGGATCCCGACTAGATAACAACTCACTTTCGTCTCTTTAGTCAAGAGATAACTCCCCAGTAGAGTAATGGACAACTGAAGCTCCTAGACTCTATTTCCCAAGATAGAGAGACCAACATTCCTCAGTGGAGTCCTCCTTAAACGACAAGAACAAGAATCCCCACAAAGGAATCTCTTAGGAAATCAATATCTACTCTAGATGGCATCTTTAAACCCATCTTCGAAATTCTCCGTCACTTTATCGGGATGGCACTTTAAGCCCATCTCCGACAGTCTTATGTCACCTTTTCCAAATGGCATCTGTAAGCCCATTCCCGATATTATCCACCAACAGTGTTACTTCAGACGAGTGGAAATTTATAGGCACTTTGGTGTTCAATCATCTTCCACCTTTAGATCACGAAAGGCAGACAATCCAATCCAAATCTTTAGGTTTAAGAAGAATGAACAGGGGCTGCTGTTGTACCCCAAAATTTTCCCTCTCATTTTACTCAAGGCGTGCCCATTGAGGTCCTCAAATTGCTCAAGGATGACCAAGAATTGACCAGACAAATTCTCCTCCTAAGGCAATGAACCTCTAACTAGGGTTTCAATTTTCATTAAGATGTGTGAGCTCCAATTGTCTCAAATGTTTTCCATGGTCCCAATATGTCTTCAAGATTGTCCATGAAAAATTTCATGCCTTGCATTACAAGTTTGCTCAAGTCAACTGCTCAAATGCCTAAAAATCAACTGTATTATGTCAAAAGTCAATTGTGGCCTATATATAGTCAAACTTCAAGATTTTTGGTCAAAATCAACATTTTGAAGTGATATCCATCATTTGATCAAGGATTGATCATGATTCATCAAGAAATACTCCTAATTCATCAAAAGTCAATAATTTCTAATTAGGGTTTCTATAGGAAAAGTCAACCAAACTTTGACCAAACATAACTTTCTCATACTGTATCAGAAATTTTTCCACCAAATCTCATTTTGAAGAGAATCAAATTCCCTACAACCTCTCTTCATTCCTCAAGTTCAATAAATACACCAATTGAAAGATACAAGCTTATACATTATGGGTCCTTTCAAAAAGTCAACAAAAACACCTTTTGGGTCAAAGCTCCTTACATGAACATGGAAGATCCAATTGAGATGAAACCAAAAGGGTTGTTTATAGGACATCCTAAGATCTCTAAAAAGTCCAAGAACACCCTCATATATTTAAAATTGAGAGAGATATGCATTGCTAAAGTTGACCAATTTTTAGATAAATGCATGAAGCAAATATTGAACTAACTTGGAATTTCTCCAAATGGGCCTACCTTTTATGTTTGAAACTTGTTTCTAACATGGCCCACGACCTCTAAGCCAATCCATGCCTTATTTGGTCATTTATTTTATTTATTGTGATTTTTAGTCATTAAAAATTCAATTTAAATTAAATAAATGATAACAAAAATATATGAAGATGGCACGAGCTTGATCTCCAAATATCTTAAGGCCTAAAATGACTCAGGATAGGTTGGAAAAACGCATGGAGTTCATTTGTGCAAGATTTGGCCAATTTTAGAAATATTTCATATTATTCCAAAACAAATATTATGTGATGAATGCATGAGATCCTTTCCACTTTGGTTGACCTAATGTTGTCTCATATATATGCACAACCATTCAGAAGTAAAGACAAACGCAACCAACCACAAACAAACCCTAGAAACAGTTCAAAAGTTTCAAAGATTGGTGCAATTCAAAAATGCTCGATCCATCCAACCTTAGTCTGATCCAAGCATCCCATCATCCTCATGAGGTTCCCAAGAAGACAAACCATTCCTCACACACCCCTGAAGAACCCTGAGATTACCCAACTGAATCTCAACTTTTTGGTAAAATCCTTGGATCTCAAACTTTCACATTAGGCCATATAAATCTTGTTTAAATTTATATTTGTATTACTAATGATATTTGCTGGCATTTTGACGTATTACATGAGACGATAGGGTCTGGAATCGTAATATGCCATGGATGACCATCGTTAGGGTTTTAGATTCGAACCCTATGCGTAAGGATTTAGCCATTTTTAGGCCATATTCGTGACTAGTGGGCTTTTTTAAGTTAATCTATATTTTTTGTTTTTTTGTTTGATCACATTTTCAGGTGACCCCACCGGAGAAGACGGTGGAAACCACCGGCTCCGGTGGTTGCACTGGTCGGCCCTGGGTCAAACAACTGGCATGGCTGTTAGCCATCACCCATTGGCCAGATTCAAATGAACTCTCTCTCTCTCTCTCTCTCTCTCTCTCTCTCTCTCTCTCTCTCTCTCTCTCTCTCTCTCTTTCTCTCCGTGCATGATTGGATCATTCAAATATAGGGGGCCCACTGGATGGCACGCTTGTGACAACTCATCATTTGTCTGTGTTTTACATTATATTTTTGTGTTTGAATCCCATATATGAATGAACAGGATGGCTGAGTTGTAAGGCGTGTGAATGTGCAACGTTGGAACCTGGGTTCGATTCTAGGAATCTATGTTTTGCATTTTCTAAATAAGTTATTTCAGATCCAGTGCACGCGAAGGTCAACAAGTACATGATACGGCTTACGTATGGGCCTTTCAGATCTGGGATTCTAAATCAGACGCTCCCAGTGGCTAGGGACTATGATGTACCCTAGAGTGCATTCCCCACCAGATTGAATGCAAGAATTCGGGCTTCTCCCTTCATGGGCCAGCTAATTCAACAAATACACCCCCAAGCTGCTTCAAACTACCAGGCCCATTTTTCTTTTTGTTTTAATTTCTTTATTTCAATTGTTTTATTTTTTTTAAATTCAGTTTTTATTTTAATCATAAAATCAATAAAGAAATCACAAAAAAAAAATAGATTTAGGTTTTTTTCCAATTAAAATTAATTTTTGTAAATTAATTTAATTTAATTACTTTAACATGTTTTTCTTTAAACTAAAATTAATAGAATTAGGTTAAAACTTCAAATATTTTTTTCAATAAAATACAAAAAAATATTTTTTCTAAATTAATTAGATTTTTAGGACTTTTCAACTTGTTCCCGTCTTGATCTTCGCGCTTTATTTTTTTTTCGATTTTATATTTCTTTTCCAAATATATAACAGTTTCCCGGTTTGTAATAGCTTTAATTAGGTTTAAAATTCCGCATTTTATTTTCTTGTACTCTTTATGTAATTTCCCCAAGGCCTTGTAATGGTGTAGGATAAATGAACTGAATCAATACACTTGCACATGCTCACCCTTAGGGTATCTCCCACTTCGGTTGCCTTCAAAAACGGTCACAATTCTCAAAACATGAGAATTTTTAGTGGTTTTCCTTTAGTTCAAGAGATCACAAGTCCCTCGATGAGCCTTTCGATGCCGCCTCGGTTAAAAAGTGATCTTAGAACTTTAGGACAATTACTAAAAGTTCTTGCCCAGTTGCCTTAGTGACCGTAAACGTCCCTTCGATAGTCCCTCAACATCCAACGATAAGGCTACCTACTCACTAATAGTAGGATAGCACTATCTAAAGGAAAGGAGGAAACGAACGCCTTTCTCGAGTAGGTAGATAATTGTTAGGTACTTGTTCAAAAATAGCCTTTTTCACACTACACTTTCAAAATCTTTTTCAAAAACGCTTTATCAACACTCTTGGGGACTGATACAAGAGTTATCATAAAGCAAACAAACTTTTCAAAACACACAAACACGAAATCAATTTTCAAAAATGAGCAAGTATCTAAGAGCCCGTGGAAAGGGTGCTAACACCTTCCCTTTCCATAATCGACCCCCTTACTCAAACTCTCGAAAAAGGTCTTTTTCTGTTCTTTTCACCCTTTCCTTTATTGGATAAAAGAAAAGTCGGTGGCGACTCTTGCTTACCGCAACATTTGCGAATACGAAATGCAAAACCAGTATAACAGTCGGTTCTGCCACCGTATCACAGTTGGTGTTGGTGACAACAACCCGGAAGCTGAGACATTACTTTCAAAGTCACTCGATAACTGTGAGGACCAATTATCCCATCCAGTAGATATTGAAGAAGTTGAACCTAGCCGGGAGAATGGTTATGTGGGTTGTGGAGTTATCCGAGTATGACATTGAATTCACCCCGAGAACAAGCATTAAGTCACAAGTGTTAGTTGAATTTATAGTTGAGTTGAACAACTCTATACTAGAAGAAAGTGTAAATCAATGGAACCTTCATGTGGACAGTTCGTCCAATCTTAAGGGGAGCGGAGTCAGGATCGTTCTGGAGGGGCCAGGGGACTTTATAATAGAATATTCTCTGGGTTTCAACTTCGATGCCAGCAATAACTAGGCGGAATATGAAGCTCGAAAGTAGGAATGAAATTGGCTAAAGAAGTTAGAGTCACCCATCTAGTCATAAAAACTGATTCACAGTTGGTTTCAGGACAGATGAGGGGAGAATACAAGACTAGGGATTCAACACTATTGAAGTGCCTCTAGATAGCACAAGGGCTGTCAAAAGCCTTCACAAAGTTCGAAATCAATCACATCCCAAGGGAAGAAAATGTATGATCTGACGTGTTAGTCCGACTTTTCAACACCAAGGGTCCGGGGCTAAACAAAACAGTGATACAAGAAATCTTGGAGAGACCAAGTGTAATACGGTGGGAAAACTGACTTAATTTGCGTTTTATGGAAAATGTTGCGGATAGCTAGAATCGCCACTGACTTTTCTTTTATCCAATAAGGAAAAGGTGAAAAGAACAGGAAAGACCTTTTAAGATTTTGAATTCCGGGGGTAGGTTATGAAAAGGGAAGGTGTTAGCACCCTTTTCATCCTTAGTTATCTATGGGCTCTTAATCACATAGCTCACTTTGAAAATTTTCTTTTTATGTGTGTTTGTAAAAATTTTGAAGTTTGAACTTTGTAACGATTCTTGTATCGATCCTCAAGAATTCGTACAAAGTCTTTTGAAAATATCTTTCAAAGTGTTTATGTAAAATGTTTTGTTTTTTTTGTGAGCAAGTGATTAAAAGTTTTACCCATTCAAGGTTGTTCTTGTACTTTTCCTTCTCCTCTAGATAATGTTATTTGTACCATTAGTTAGTAAGAAGCCCTATCGTTGGATGTGAAGAGACAGGCGAAGGATCGTCGTACAGTCATCGAAGGCAACTTGTAAGGACGCTTTAGAAATTTTCGTAAGGGACTAGATCATTTATCGAAAGGCAACATCGAAAGGGTCATCAAGGGACTATGATCTTTTATTCGAGGGACTTTGCTAAAGCGTCCCTACTTTCGAGGGACATGACCATTATTCGTAAGGCAACGAAGAGAGACTATCCTAGAGGTGCAAGTGTGCAAATGTATTGTATTCAGTTATTTTAATCTTCAATTTAGGGTTTTCTATCATTCTTTTTTATCTTTCCATACAAAACCTAATTACTAAGTAGTAGGATAAAATATAGTAACAACAGATAAAGGAAGAAACATAAACCCTAAACTATTTCAATGCTTCGGGCAAATACATAATAAAAAGTGGAGAAAGGAAAAAAAAACCTATAACTATTACATTTTGGAGCAGCTACATGATAATAAAAACGCGGGAAGAAATAAACTACGCTATTACAATTTAACGCGCCCTATACACTTTATCTAAGAAAAATATAAGAATAAGGAAAGAGGAAAATAAAAATGTTTTTGGTGATTTTTTATGGAAAAAATAGATTTATGATGAAAGTAATTAAACCTAAAAATTCTAATTGATTTTAAAATTACAAAAAAGGTTAATTAATTAAATTAAAGGGTTAATAGAAAACCTAAAAATTAATTAATTTTAATTAGTAAAAAAAGATTAATTTAAAAATTGATTAAAAAACCTAAAACCTAATTTAATTAGGGTTTATAAAAAAGAGTTTTGTTTTTTGTTTAAGTGAAAATAGGGTTAAATTTGCCAAAAGAATTAGGGTTTAAGGGAAAATGACAAACAAGGAGAGAAAATAGAAAAAAAAAACAAAAAAATGCCAAGGGTGGGTGTTGAACCCACGCCCTTAGCCTTTTCCATAACACGCTTCGCCACTACACCAGGCGCACACCTGTGTCAGGGGAATAGAAACCATGCAATACATAACAAAACCTATAAAATATGAAAAAATGTGAAAAACTCCCAAAACACCAAAAGGCATGGATCTAACCCAAGTCCTGGTATAGTAAGGCCTTATCATATGCGCGCTTGCCACTGAGGTGTCTAAACATCCTGTAACATTAATGAAAACAAATAATTATATAATAAAACCAAATTACTGGGCCGGAGAAGTGTCGGAGCCCTAGCTTCGGTCGTCTTCTCTGGTGAGCTCGTTTTGTCTAACCTGTAAAACATCAATTGTTAGTGATTCCCAAAAACCCTACCCCCTAATTCAGGCCTTGCAATTTCCATGGAAGTATCAATTTTGACTGATTCACGCTGTATAATGAGATATGGCCAGAATAAAGTGAATTGGTGCAAACATTATGATGCACGATTCTGGCAGCATGGGACTCATGCGATGGTCCAAGCCTGCATAAGTACATCTCAGAAGCACAATGAAAGCATTAATTCATATCAAAACATCACATAATTAAAATTGCGAAAATCATAAAATGTGTCAACCAACCATGCTTGGAATGCTTGTTTCATACATTTTTGATCGTCAAGAACGATCAAGCCTTACCCTATAACACCTCAGGGATTGATTGGAACAGCTGGTTTGCTTTGAAAGTGGCTGCCACTAGGGTTTGAAGATTGCTCTAGTTTTGATATTTTTTGGAATTTTGGAAAGGTTTCTTGTGCAAGGCTTTCGTGTCTTTCTTATCTTAAATAATGAGAATGTATAGAGACAAGTTAGGTCAAGAAAGTGTGGGCTTAGACCTTGTATGAAAGGCTCTTATTTTATCTAATTTATTTTTGACTTACAATAACTAAAAAAAATAAAATAAAATAAGACCCAAGGGATGTATGAATAAGTTCAGAGGTTCATATTGAGGCCTTATGCACGTTTGGACATTGAAACATCAGCCCATTAGTCCAAAAACTCAAGTTTGATCACATTTGGTTTCATGCATTTTCTCAAAATTGCCGAACTTGCATCCACCATAACTCTCGCAATTTTTATCATTTGAAAGTGATATTGGACTTTTTGGAAAGCTCAATATGCCCTCTACATTCTCTAGGTTTACCATTTTTGAATTTAAAGACTTTATCTTGATGTAAGTTGCCTTGAAAAAATGTGTCTTTTTGTTGACTTTTGAAATGACCTATAATGTTTTGGCCCATATCTCTCAAATGAAGCATTTTATGGACTTGAGATTAGAGAGACAAAGTTGTAGAGAATTGAATTTCCTTCTGAATGAGCTTTATTTGAGAAAATTTTGATGAAGCATGTGAAAGTTGTGCTTGGTCAAAGTTTAGTTGACTTCTCCTTAAGAAAACCCTAATTTAGTAACTTTTGACTTTTGTTGAATCTTTGAGTTTTCTTGATGAATCATGATCAAACCTTGATCAAATGATGAATTTGACTTCAAAATCTTGATGTTGACCAAAAATCTTGAAGCTTGACTCTAAGTTGGCCATAATTGACTTTTTGCCCAACATAGTTGATTTTCAGTCATCTAAGCATTTGATTGAGCAAACTTTGACGCAAGGCTTGAAATTTGGCATGAGAGTTCTTAGAGACATATTAGAAACCATGGAATCCACTTAATGCATTATAAGTCCAATTTTCCTTGAGAAAAGCAAAACCCTAGTTGTAGGTTAACTACTTAGGAGGAGAATTTGTCTGATCAAATCTTGAGCAACCTTGAGCATTTGAGAATCCTAGGATAATGTCTTGGATAATAGGATGGAAAATTTTGGGGTACAAAAGTTGCCCCTGTTCAATCCTCTTAAACCTGAAGAGTCAGATTGACATGTCTGCCATTCGTGACCTGAAGGTGGAAGAGGGTTGAACACTTAAGTGCCCAAAAATTTGCACTTGCATGTGCATGAAGTAATACTGTTGGTTGATAGTATTGCTTGAATGGGCTTGAAGATGCCATTTAGAGAGATGATAGAATATCGTCGGGGATGCGCTTAAAGATGCCATCTAAAGTGATTGTTGATAGGAGTATCAGAATGAGTCCACGCTTGACTTGATATGATGGAATGGACATTTCCGAAGAAGAATGTTTTTTAGAATGAAGGCCCTGAAGGAGGTGCTTTTCAGAATTCAGTCTCTGAAGAAAATCATTTGGTCATGCAGATAGTCGCCCTGTCCTGATTCAAGAATTGATCTGCAATCTATTCTTCATTGGTAAACTCGTCCTATTTCGGGAATTCATATTGCCTGGTCATATAGATAGTTACCTCGTTCTGCTTCAGGAATTAATCTCTGACCCACTTTTGTGTTGGTAAACCCGTCCTATTTTGGGAATTCATACCACTTGGTCATATAGATATTTTCCCTGTCCTATTTCGGGAATTAATCTTTGACTTGTTTTTCGTTGGTAAACCCGTCCTGTTTCGGGAATTTATACCGCCTAGTCGTATAGATGCTTGCCCTGTCTTATTTCGGGAATTAATCTTTGACATGTTTTTTGTTGGTAAACTCGTCCTGTTTCGAGAAATCATACTGCCTGGTTGTATAGATAGTTGTCTCGTCTTGTTTCAGGAATTAATCTTTGACCTGTTTTTTGTTGGTAAATTCGTCCTATTTTGGGAATTCATACCGCCTGGTCGTATAGATAGTTGCCTCTTCTTGTTTCGGGAATTAATCTTTGACCCATTTGAAAATTGTTGAGGATATTTGTCTGTTTGTGGACTAACCTGGAAGAAAAAAAGTTAGTTTTATGCACTATCATAATGTATGTAATGCATTGCGTAATGATGTTCTCAAAATAAATGAGAGTGTGGTATGCGTTTCATATGCGTATGTTATGATGTTTTGTAAATGATGTATGGATATGAGATGTTGTTGACGATAACGATAGCTTCGTATAACATCTTGGTTGGGGAAAATAAATCCTTGACTGTTGTTGGGGGTGAAGAATATGAACCTTCAACTTTGCCTAGAGGGTCTTCGCTGGGGATTCTTGCTTTTCATTTAAGGATATTCTGTTGGGGACGTTTGACTTCTACTTGGGGATGGGAGAATTTCAGGAAAATTAGGCGTTCATCATTCTCTTGAAGGATTTGATTCTTATGTATGCTGACTGGGGATAAAAGAGATATATAACCCTCTGATCCGGGGATGTCCACTCTTTTAGGGAGGACAAAGTTGAATGACATCTGACCTGGGAAGAGAATTCTGTCAGGGAATTGCGATAATCAGAGAAATAACCTCTATTTGGGAAATAAACCCTGTTGGGGAAATAAACCCTGTTGGAGAAATAAACCCTACTAGGGAAATAAACCTTTCTTGGGAAATAAACCCTACTGGGGGAGATAACTCTCCTGGAGAAGAGAATTTTGTCGGGGATTTTGTAGTGTTAGAGGAATAGACTCCGCTGGGGGATTAAATTCCTATAAATTATGGTGAGGGAATCATTTCTAATGGGAATTGGAATTTCATAGGCTGTGCGGAGGAAGTTTCCATCGTATGTTGGGGAAATGATCACACTTCTTTACCTGCTAGAGACCTACTGGGGAATCTCATCAAGTGAACTACTGGAAGATGCCTCAATTTCTGTCTGAAGGTATATTAGACTCGCTGAGGAATGTATCTCTGTCGAGGATGAGTTTGTAAAGGTAGCTCTGCAAAGATTTCTCTGTGGAGATTTGTGGACGACTTGAACATTATCCTAACTCCTAAAGTCTTTAGTAAATGCTAACCATGTTTTTATTCACATATTTGTTAACAGTAATCATATTCATATGTATATGTTCACTCAATTTAGTCATTGGACGTTTTTGCAAACAAAATAGAGAAAGTAGGTTTGAATTTTGGATTATATTTGTATTTATGGTTTGCCTATAAACAGTCAATTTTGTACAAATAGACAAAGATCTTAGTAAGAGGAACTCGTTGTAAAAATGAAGAAAAAACAAAGAAAAACAAAGAGAGACAACTATGTGGAAATAATCCCATCGGGTTTCAACTATGTTATTGCCCTTATGTCTTCAAGCATCTCATCCCTTGTTGTCGGAAGAAGTTGACTGAATTGATTGGTACATTTGAACTTGGCATTGATAGCAAAGTTTACTGTAAGTGGGACATAGTCGTACGCTTTAACCCCTAACTTTTTCCTGGACCGCCCTTTCAGGTTTTCAGTCCACCAGGATACCCTTTTTTGCCCAAGCCGCCTTTTCAGGTTTTTGACTTGCCGGGTGTACAATTTTTTACAAATATCCCTAATTTTTGCCTGAACCCTTTTGATTCGTCGAGATGCCAATACTTTTGCCTAGGCCAGTCAACCTAGCGGGTCTCTTTTATGTGTAGCATTTTTTAACTATGTTTGTGTTCACAAGGTGCGAGAAATATTCACCGTCCATGGTGGTCAGTATCATAGCAGCGCCAGAAAATATCGTCTTAATGACAAATGGCCCTTCGTATATGGGAGTCCATTTTCCCCTGGGATCACCTTGTGATAAGATGATGCGCTTTATTACCAAGTCGCTAGCCTGGTATACCTGATGTTTGACTTTATTGTTAAAGGCTTTGATCATGCGCTTCTTATACATGTGACCATGATAAAAAGCCGCAAGCCTTTTCTCGTCGATCAAATTTATCTGGTCCAACCTAGTCTGAATCCACTCGTCTTTGTCTAAACCTGCATCTTTCATGATCCTTAAGGAAGGAATCTGGACTTCGACAGGTAAGACAACCTCCATACCGTAGACTAGAGAGAATGAGGTTTCCCCAGTTGATGTACGTACTAAAGTGTGATAACCATGAAGAGAAAATGGTGACATCTCATGTTAACCTTTGTATGTCACCGTCATCTTTTGCAAGATCTTCTTAAAGTTTTTGTTGGCGGCTTCCACTGCGTCATTCATCTTCAATTGATATGGAGAAGAATTATGGTGTTTAACCTTGAATTGGATGCATAATTTCGTGATCATAATGATTTTAAGACTGGTACGATTGTCTTACCTTTTGGGGATGCCATACTGACAGATAAGGTTATGCTTAATGAATCGGGCTACAACATTCTTGGTAATGGGGGCAAACAAGGCTGCTTCGACCCACTTCGTGAAGTAATCAATAGCGGCCAGGATGAAATGATTCCCATTAGAATTCGTAGGCTTAATCTCTCCAATCATATCAATGCCTCACATTGTGAATGGCCAAGGAGCAGTCAATACATTTAGAGGAACCAGAGGAACATGTACCTTGTCAGCATATATCTGGCATTTATGATAGGTTGTAGAATGATGATGGTAATCAATTTCCATAGTCGACCAATAATAACCCGCTCTCAGAAATTTCTTAGCCATCGTGTGCCCACTGGAATGAGTACCAAAGATATCTTCATGTGTATCTTCCATAATCTTCTCTGCTTCCTTCTTGTCTACACAATGAAGTAGAGTTGAATCATGATTGCGCTTGTACAAAATTAGGTTGCTAAGGAAATCTTCGCATAGAACCCCTATAGGAATTTCTTGTCATTGATAGATGCCCCCTCGGTGCACTCTTGAGCCTCGAGGTATCTTTTTAATTCATGAAACCAAGGCTTTTCCTATACTCCATTGGTGTCAACTTTGTAGCAATACACTGGTTCGTCTAACTTTTCAATAGTGATTTGAGGAGCTTCATTGTCCCATGTAACTTTGAATATAGATGACATGGTGTCTAGTGCGTCTGCCAACTGATTCTCTTCTCGTGGGATATGTTCGAAAGTGATTTCCTCGAAATATAGAACTAATGTCAACACATGCTCTCGATAAGGAATGAGATTTGGGTGCTTCATATCCCATTCTCCCTTAAACTGATTGATCACTAGGGTTGAGTCCCCGTACACATTCAAGAATTTGATTCTCATATCAATAGCAGCCTTAATATCCATGATGCATGCTTCATATTCGACCATGTTGTTGGTACAATCAAAGCAAAGTCTGGCGGTGAAGGGAGTATAGTAACCCTTGGGAGAGATAATCACAACACCGATTTCATTGCCTAGCGTGTTAGAAGCTCCATCAAAAACCAAAGTCCATCAGGATCCCAGCTCAGGTCTTCATACGGTCCTGGTTTTTCATAGTCTTTAACTAGCATAATATTCTCATCCAGGAACTCGAAATTCATAGATTGGTAGTTGTCTACGGCTTAATGAGCCAAATGATCTTCCAGTACACTTCCTTTGATTGCCTTCTGAGTGGTGTACTGAATGTCGTATTCTATTAAGACCATTTTCCATCTGGCTATCCTTCTGGAGAGGCCGGGCTTCTCGAATATGTATTTTATGGGATCCATTTTAGAGATCAACAAAGTAGTATGGGTCAACATGTACTGTCTTAGTCGGTGAGCAGTCCATGCCAAAGCGTAGTAAGTTTTCTCAAGAAGTGAGTATCTTGTTTCACAGTCGGTAAACTTTGTGCTAAGGTAGTATATTTCATGCTCTTTTCGAACAAACTCGTCATGTTGCCCCAGTACACACCCCATTGAGTTCTCTAACACTGTTAGGTACATGATCATAGGTCTTCCTTCAACTGGTGGTATCATAATTGGAGGTTCTTGGAGATACTCCTTGATTTTTTCGAAAGTTATCTGACAATCGTCGTTTCACTTTACTACTTGATATTTCTTTAGCAACTTGAAGATCGGCTCACAAGTAGCGATCAAATGGGAAATAAATCTGGAAATGTAGTTCAATCATCCTAAGAAACCTCTGACTTCCTTCCTAGTATGGGGAGCTGGCATTTCTTGAATGGCTTTGACCTTGGCAAGATCAACCTTAATACCTTTACCATTGACGATGAAACCTAGGAGTTTGTCGGGTCTTACCCCAAAGGTACACTTGTTTGGATTCAATCTCAGCTTGTACTTCTTCAATCTATCAAACAATTTGTGTAGGTGGTAGAGATGTTCTTCTTCAGTCTGAGATCTGGCTATCATGTCGTCGATGTAAACCTCTATCTCGTGATGTATCATGTCATGGAACAAATCTACCATAACACGTTGATATGTTGCACCGACGTTCTTTAATCCAAAAGGTATAACCTTGTAACAGAAATTTCCCCACTATGTAACAAAAGTAGTCTTCTCCATGTCTTCAGGTGCCATCTTGATCTGATTATAACCGGAGAAACCGTCCATGAAGAAGAATACCTTGTGCTAAGTAGTGTTATCAACCAGAACATCGATATATGGAAGCGGAAAGTCATCTTTGGGGTTCGCCCTATTCAGATCCATGTAGTCTACACACACGATATTTTGCATCCTTTTTAGGTACTGGAACCACATTTTCAACCCACTGAGGATAGGACGTAACAGCGAAGACTCCTGCGTTGAACTGCTTCATAACCTTAGCTTTGATCTTTTCCAACATCTCGGGATGCATACGACAAACTTTCTGCTTTATTGGAGAACAACCTTCTTTCATTGGTAGATGGTGAACCACAATATCAGTATCAAGCCCTGGCATGTCTTTGTATGACCAAGCAAAAATCTCAACATAGTCACGCAACATCTGGATTAATTTGTTCTCAACAGTCTTCTAGGTTGGAACCTATCTTGACTTCTTTCTTGTCCTCTTCAGTACCCAAGTTCACAACCTCGACTGGATCTTCATGCAGTTGTATAGCTCTTTCGTCCTGCATTAACAGCCTAGCAAGCTCTCAAGGTACTTCACAATTTTCCTCACCTTCGTCCTCGACTTGGTAGATTGGATTTTCAAAGTCATAAGTGGCAATAGCAGAATTGTTATCGACGGGATCTAGAGTGATGTGGATCTACAAAATTTGAATGTAATAAAGTAAAATAAAGACATAGAGCGCAAAATTTGAATGCAAATGTCCAATGTTTTATTGAATCAAAATATGTGAATGAAATGACAACCCTAACAAATGGACCGCTGTACCCCTGGTAAGGCACAAGGCTTAAAGTTATTGTTTTTTTTAAAAATTACATAGCCAAAACTTGAACGCAAAAAGAAACAGAAAATAACATTTACTCCTGACTAAAGGAGATCAGTATAACATTTTTAGTCTTTCAATTGCTGAGTCCATTTCCAGTGGTGGGAAAAATCTAGTTGTCTAGGTCGTAGTCACTATCAGCATCTTCTACCGCGTTGACTCCATTGTTACTGACGCGGAATGTTGGTCTTCCAGCACGAGCTCGACGAACAACCCTCTGAGCCTCTACAGTGAAACCCAAACCAAATTTATCAATTTGTACGAAATGTTGGGAAGTTGACCCCAAGTAGTGCAACCACCTTCTTCTATCACAACTCTAGCGTCTTTCAAAGAAGCCATTCTGGGTGGAACCCTAGTAACCTTAGGAATAGCAACAACGTCTTTAGTAGCTGTAGTTTTCTGAGGGATAACTTCAAAAGTTTGGAATGGAGTCTCGATGAATTTGCCATCCATATCAACATACTTGAATAAATTCAAGGGACTTACCATGTACTCTTCTTCACCACAAATTGTGACAACCTTTCCTCTCACGGGATATTTCAGCTTTTGATGTAGAGTGGAAGTGACAACGCCTGCCCCATGAATCTAGGGCGTCCAAGTAAACAAGAATAGGCCAGACGAATGTCCATCACATAGAAGGTTGAGTCAAAGATCTGCAAGCCTACTTTAATCGGGAGATCCACCTCTTTATGCACCATCCTCTTTGAACCATCAAAGTCTCTGACCACCATGTCACTGGGTTTTAGCACAACCCCTTCACCTTCAAGCCTATCTAGAGCACCCTTCAATAAAACATTTAATGAGGAACATGTATCAACTAACACATGAGCTAAGGTAGTGCCCCTACATTCAATAGAGACATACATGGCCTTGTTATGGTTTCTTCTTTCGGGAGTCAAGTCAGCATTAGAAACGCCTAGTCCATTATCAGTGGTCAGGCTAGCAACATAATTTTCAAATTGATTAACAGAGATTTCTTGTGGCACATACGCAAATTTTAAAAACTTCACTAAAGCCTGAGCATGTGCTTCTGAACACAACAACAGGCATAACATGGACATCTTGGAGGGAGTCTGTCCCGGCTGTTTAACAATCTTGTAGTCGCTTTTTCAGATGATTTTCAATACCTCCTATATTTCTTGCTTGGAGGTATCTTCAGTAGTAACCTCTTTTGGTGCCTCTGTCTAGGCAGGCTCATTCATTTTTTTTGCCTCGAGTCTCAGTAGTTGACTCGGTAGCAGTAACACGAACTGGTGTGGCAACATTCTTCGGAGAGATTTGGGAGAGAAAACCCTTCCACTTCTAGTAACTTTATTGGTCCCAGCAATATTGTCAATGTTGGAATCAATGACTTCAATACCTTCACTCTCAGTAGTCAATGGTTCTTGCTTGACACCGTGGTAGTAGACATCAACCCCATAATTCCAAGGGATAGCTTTGTCCAAGGAATATGGGATAGGTCCGAGTGCAGTGATTATCAGGGAGCGACTCTAGTTTTAGCCTTAATTTTCACATGGCCTTTAGCAGTGATCCTTATAGGAGTAACAAAAATTATAGATACCTCTTCAGGCTCCAAGTCTTGAAACAAATTCTCAATAGGTAGGTCTTCTCAACTAGAATTATATGGTTATCCATCAGACATTGAATACCTTCTTTCAGCAATTTGCAGCCATTGGGTTCGGTTGCGCAACAATGACATCTTTCAATGCAACCCAGAAATAAACCAGCTTGCAACATATTCTTTTTAATAATCAAGAAGGGAGTAGTCAAGTCACTTACAATTGAAACATACAAAACATCATCAATAGCACTAATGCCTTTGTCGTGCTTAGGCACATGAGCGGTAATCATATTGGGGGTCTCGGGAGGATCAAATTAAATCTCTTTATTGTCAATCATATCTTGAATTTTACTTTTCAAAGCCCAACAACTATTTATGCCATGTCTGGGACTATTGGAATGATAGGCGCATCTTACATTAGGATTGTACTCGGGGGAGGAAGTGTTGGGATTTTGAGGCGGATCTCTTAACGTTATCAACTCTTCCTTCAATACATGTTGTAATGCCTGAGACAATGACATGTTGATCTTAGTAAATTGTCTCATGGGTGCGTCTTCCCTATGCTGATTACCTTGTTGATGTTGTTGTACTGATGCAAAATTAGAAATTAGCACATCTCCCACATGTTGCGGTCATTTCTAGCACGACCCTTCTGGCCATACACAACATTAACTTATTTTTTCCTGTTGAATGTCTTCTTTACAGTACACGAAGATGCAGCCACCTGAATTTTTCCACTCCTGATTCCACCTTCAACTTGTTCCCCTATTAATATCAGCTCGGTGAATCCGGCTGAAGAGCTTCTGATCAGATGATTGAAGAAAGGACTTGTCAAAGTTCCCATAAACATATCAACCAACTCCCTATCAGATAAAGGAGGATGAACTCTCCCAGCTAGATCCCTCCATTTTTGGGCATACTCTTTGAAGCCTTCGTTCGAGCCCATAGTCATACTTTATAATTGCACACGAGTTGGTGCAAGATCAGCATTGTACTAGTACTTTTTGTAAAAAACAGCAGGCAAATCTTCCTAAGTTCGGATCTTGGTCCCTTCCAGTTGATAGAACCACTCCAATTGTGTTCCCGACAAGATTTCTTGAAAGAAGTGCACCCATAACTTCCTGCCAGCAGTATGGGGTTGAATCTTTCGAACATACGACCTTAAATGAAGCTTTGGACACGAAACACCATCATACTTTTCAAAAGTAGAGACCTTGAATTTGTGAGGAATAACAACTCATGAGACTATGCCTAACTCTTCAAAATCTAACCCTGGCACTCTCTGGATCTCCATAGCATTGAGACGATCTTCTAGTTGTTTGTATTTGTCATCAGCAGGAGGATGCTATTCATTTGAATAGTCTGCTTCTTCTTCATCGGAACCCTGGTTGTTATTCTCCTCAACTTTCACACTCTTATCATCTTCCTCTTGGTTATCATCTTCATTTAATGGGACCTCAAAATCTAGAGCCCTCCTAACCGGACCTTTGAATCTTTTACCCATATTAAGGATGACGACTGGTTTCTTAGTCTTTTTCTTCCTCTCTTTGGTGATGAGGGTCTTCAGCTCTTCTTGCCCTTTGGCTAAGTTTAGGAACATTTATTAAAATTGAGCATTTTGAGCTTGCAGTTCTTTGACGGTTTGTTCGAGAGCCATCTTTTACTGAAATAAACAGCAAGAAGATGAGAAAACCTATCTTGGGAAATACCTGTTATGATATGATGTGTATGGTATGCAGATGAAATGTTTTCAAGGATATCGCGGGATAGAAAAAGTGAAATGTTAGAAGTTAAGTCTAGCTGCAACTTTGACTAAAGAACTTTGCGTCTTTGAACGTCCTTCTATGAGAATCAATCTTACCATGACGAGTGGATCCTAGCCTTTGACTCAAGGGAACATACTTCGGTCTTACACGACATTCAGTTAGAGGAAAATAAATCCCCTTGCCCCTTGCTAACAATCTGGTTCATGATAAACCTATATCACAGGTCCCTGAGATCCTTGAAATGGTTAGTGAAAATGTGATGTTATGATGTCATTATATCATGTTTGAACAGATATAAAACACAAACAAAGCACACAAGAGCCTTAGGTTTAAAGGCTTACATGAGGTTCGTAGGTAAGTACCCTTTCTATAGAAATTAAGTTGGCTCAACCTGTCCTAAAAATAGTAACCGGGTTCTAGGGATCTCATATCACAGATCTTTCTCGAAGGTTTTATTTTAGTACATCAACTGATTTTCCACCAACACATCAACTTAGGTTTAAAGGCTTGCATGAGTGTAGTATTGAGTATCAACCAACTCTGGACTGCACCAAAGCCAGCTATCTCACTACCTTCTAATGGCCAAGATAGGTCAATTAAGGTTTTAAAAGTCAGTTAGTGCTTATGACACCACACGGTAGCCCAATGTTATCCTCAACTGACTCAAGGAACATCGGTACAAACCAAAGTGTCACACTAACATATCCATCACTTCAACCATATTGCTCTACGCCATACAGTTTCCATGATCTATTGCTACTTACCTAGGGTACCCTAGATCCGGGTGTAAGATCTTTCCAAGAAATTAAACCCAAGCAACCCTCAATTTTAAAACAAATAAAGCAAACAAGTAAAAGCAAGTAAAAGTGATCTAAGACTCTAAGGTAACCCCTCTTTTTTAAGTACTCCCCAACAGAGTCGCCAGTTCTGTAATACTGTGGGAGATCTGACTTGATTTTCATTTTCTTGCAAATGTTGCAGATAGCTAGAGTCGTGCACCGATTTTTCTTTTATCCAATAAGGAAAGGGTGAAAAGAACAGGAAAGACCTTTTAAGATTTTGAGTTCGAGGGGGTAAGTTATGAAAAGGGAAGGTGTTATCACCCTTTTCATCTGTAGTTATCTACGGGCTCTTAATCGCTTAGCTCACTTTGAAAATTTGCTTTTTGTGTGTGGTTAAAAATATTTTGAAATTTGAACTTTGTAACGATTCTTGTATTGGTCCTCAAGAATGCGTACAAAGTGTTTTAAAAATATATTTGAAAGTGTTTGTGTAAAATGATTTGTTTTTTTTTGTGAGCAAGCGATTAAAAGTTTTACCCACTCAAGGTCATTCTTGTAATTTTCCTTCTCCTCTAGATAGTGCTATTTGTACCATTAGTTAGTAGGAAGCCCTATCATTGGATGTGAAAGGACATGCAAAGGGTCATTGTACGGTCATCGAAGGCAACTTGTAAGGACGCTTTAGTAATTTTCATAAGGGACTAAATCATTATCGAAAGGAAACATTGAAAGGGTCATCGAGGGACTATGATTTTTTACTCGAGGGACTTTGTTAAAGCATCCCTACTTTCGAGGGACATGACCGTTATTCGTAAGGCAACAAAGAGAGGCTACCCTAGAGGTGCAAGTGTGTAAATGTGTTGTATTCAATTATTTTAGTCTTGAATTTAGGGTTTTCTATCGTTCGTTTTTATCTTTCCATACAAACCCTAATTACGAAGAAGTAGCATAAAATATAGTAACAACAGATAAAGGCAGAAACATAAACCCTAAACTAATACAACACTTCGGGGTAGATACATAATAGAAAATGCGGAAAGGAAAAAAACATATAACTATTACATTCTGGAACAGTTACATGATAATAAAAATGCGGGAAGAAATAAACTACGCTATTACAATTGAACGCGCCTATAATACGGTTGGAGAACTGACTTGGGTGTTTTGCGTTTTATCGCAATTGTTGCGGATAGCAAGAGTCGCCACCGACTTTTCTTTTATCCAATAAAGGAAAGGGTGAAAAGAGAAGGAAAGACCTTTTGAGATATTTTCTTGAGTTTGGGGGTAGGTTATGAAAAAGGAAGGTGTTAGCACCCTTTTCATCCATAGTTAACTACGGGCTCTTAGTTGCTAGCTCACTTTGAAAATGCTCTATTTTGAAATGTGTTTGTGTTTGTTTTTGAAAGTATTTTTGAAAGAACCTTTGTTTAGGCGAGCTTTGTAATGGTTCTTATCTCTATAAGAATGTATAAAAATGTTGACTTTTGAAAATATTTCATTTTTTGATAGTGTTTGTGTGTTTGAAAGATGTTGTTTTGAAAATATTATGAGCAAGCAACTATGAATGTTCTACCTACTCAAAAGGGTCTTAGTTATTTTCCTCCTCCTTTAGATGTTGCTATCTTATCATTTATTGGTAAGTAGCCATATCATTGGATGTGAAGGGACGGGCATGGGTCGTCGTATAGTCATAGAAGGCAATCTATGAGACACTTTAGCAATTGTCATAAGGGAGTAAGATTGTTTTACCGAAGGCAACGTTGAAGGGTCATCGAGGGAATACGATCTTTTTTATTGAGGGTCTTTGCTAAAGCATCCCACATTCAAGGGACATGACTATTTATTCGTAGGCAACAAACGAGGTTACCCTAGATGTGCTTGTACGAACTGTGTTTTGATTGCATGCTTTTTTGTCTTTGATATTAGGGTTTTCTAATGGTTGATTTTATCTTGCCATACACACCATAGTTACTAACAATTATTATATTAAAGCAATAAATTGCGGGAATTAGAATCCTACGCTATTACATCATTTGGGGGATAGGGGTACAATTTACAAATGGGGATGAAGTACAAGCCTAATTAAATTATTACAACCATATTGAATAAATGAATAGTAATAAAAATATAAGAAGGAAAATAGTGTACAAAGAAAGAAAAAAAAACTTTATGTATTGACACATAGCCTTATGCATCGATACATGCCACTTCTTGTTTCTGAAAAATCAAAATCAACTCAGTATGAGTCGATATATAAAGGTATGTGTCGACTCATTTCTTGTTTGCGTCGACACATTTGTGTTTTGTGTCAACTCATGCACCTTTTGTCTCTATGTATTGTGTCTGGATAACAATATGCATCGATGCATAAGGTCTTGTGTCGACTCATTCCATGTTCTGCAACTAACATGAGTCGACTCATGTGAGTATGCATCGACTCATGCTACAGTTTTTTTCCCTCTAGCATTGTTCTATTATGTGTACAGGTCAGTTCTCAACATATGATTGACAGAAATGAAAAGCAAGCAAATGGTTAGCTTCAAGGGAAATGATTACTACATCCTATCTTCACAAGTGAACCAATAATGTTGCGTGTATGAAAAATTCGAAGTCAAGAAGACTTACCTTGAGACTGCAACTTGTGTTTTGATTCTGAACCTTTCAAGATGTTGTGATGATCAGCATGGCTTCATTGAACCTCCATGAAGTGTTTGGATAGTTGGTTTATGGGAAAGCTTGCAAGGTGGAATAGTGGGTTGATGTTTTTTTCTTATGTGAATGAAAATAGAGGAGAGTTTTTTGAATGAGCAGAGGTTACAAAGACTTTTGTTTTTCTCTCTTCCCTCTTTTCTCTCTGAAAAATCTCACCCTTTGTGTGTTGTGAAACAGTTTATTTGTAGATGAAGTTGGTTGAAATTTGGGAGGGAAACATATGAGTTTTTGAACTGTTTGGGTATACTGTTTCATTGCTTTTTAGATGCAGCTCTTATATGCTTAGTTTGTGCAAATATGGGACTGATATGATGCAGATTTTACAGGATAACATATCAGGTTTTGGAGCAGGCCGTGACAGTGTTTAGAGGCAGTATAGCAGGTTTGTTTTGTAGCAGTTTTGGAGTGGATTGGCAACTTGGTTTTATGGACAGATTTATGCAGTTTGTAACAAAGACAAGGCATACTTGTGGACATCATAGTGGCAAAGTTTGAGCCAAAGGGAAAAGTTCAAACAAGACAGGGATTTGTAATTTTAACTTAAAAATGCAGCCTTGTTATTTACTTGAAAGCTTGTAATAACTTGAATTGTCTTGAATTATGGTGAAAAGGTGTCATGAAGTAATGAAATTAACATGTATAGAAAATACTTTGAAAAACTTTCCAAGTCTTGCAAAGTTTAATTTTTGACTTTCTTGATTTTTTTGATGATCAAATTTCATATTTTGAAGGTCTTGATGAAATGTGATCTTTGAAATTCAAATTTGACCAAAAAGTCAAAGTTTGACTTTTTAATATACAGTTGACTTATTCATTAGTTGACCAAATTTCATTTATCAATCAACTGATCTCGGGAGATGAATTGAAAAATGTGATTAGGTCAAAATGATGTACTTGAATCCTTGAGACTATATTTCAAACCAATAAGTCATGTACTAGGTCAAAAGTCAAAGATTGGTCATTCTTAGTCAAAACCCTAATTTTGACCATTTTGCCCTTTTGACGATTTCAATAATTTTCTTGGAGAATTATGATCTGATCTTGATCAAATGACACATATGACTTCAAAATGTTGATATTGGTCAAAAATCTTGAAGTTTGACTGTAGGTTGACAACAGTTGCATTTTTTCTAATCAACTGATTTTATGTCATTTGATCAATTGACTGAGCAATTTTGTGATCCAAGACTTGAAACTTGATAGGAGCAATCTTGAGGGTCTATAATGATCCATGAAAGTAATTTGAAACATTAGAAGTTTAACTGTCCTTGTGCAAACTAAAACCCTAATTTGAGGCATTAGTGTTGAGGAGATGGCTTGACCTATTCAATACTTGTGCAAGCTTGAATCATTAAAGATCTGTGGGAAATATCTTGAGAAAAAGGGAGGGAAAATTTTGGGGTACAGCAGCTGCCCCTGTTCAATCTTCTTAAACCTGAAGAGTTAGATTGGCGGGTCTGCCATTTGTGACTTGAAGGTGGAAGATGATTGAACACTAAAGTGCCCAGAAATTTGCACTTGATGATGGGTTGGTTGATTGTGTCGGGAATAGGCTTAAAATTCCATTTGGAGAGGTGATAAAGAATTCTTTGGAGATGGGCTTACAGATGCCATCCAGAGTAACAGTAGAGGTCTGTTGTTTGGCAACTTCAATGGGGAAACAATTATAACCATAAGAAGCCTATTGGTTTCCTATTATTAACTGAAGGAAGTGAATCTAGTCAGACGAAGTCCGTTGATTGCCTATTATTAACTGGAAGATGTGTATCTATCCAGAAGAGGACTTTGGATTGCCCGTCATTAACTGGTGGAAGTGAATTCTAACAAGAAGAGCTCTTTGCCTTGTTAATTGACTTTTCTTGCAAGGAAGAGGGTTAGTTTCATGCAGATATATGCATGTCGCAATGATGTTCTCAAAATAAATGAGATCATGTTGTATGCATTTATCATGTATGTAATATGATGTATGAATGTGAAATGTTGTTGAAGTGTATTTTTGTCTTGGAAAATAAATCCTTGACAAATACTGAGGATCTTTGGGAAGTTAAATCCCAGACTGCTGTTGAAGAGTATGTGTATCTTCAAACTTTTTTTAGGGTGTTTCCATCGGGGATTCCTATTTTGTTGTTTAAGGAAAACTTCATTGGGGAACATTGACTTTGCTTGAGGGAAACACTATGGAGAGTGTTGATTTCTGCTTGGGGAATAGAGTTCAGGAGTTTTAGTTGTCCATTGCTCTACTAGGGAATTATATTTGACTAGGGAGAGTGAAAGTTAGTTGTTTTCTAGTCAAAATCCAGGCTTCGTAGCAACTTTTGACTTGCTGGGGGTAATGAAATTAACTGTTATCTAGTCGTATTCCAAGCTTCGCAACAACTTACTTGGAAAGATAAAATTAACTATTATTTGGTCGGATTCTAGACTTCGCAGAAAATTGAAGTTAAACTGTTATCTGGTCAGATTCCAGGCTTCGCAACAACTTAGATGAAATTAAATGTTATCTGGTCGGGTTCCAGGCTTCGTAGAAAATTAAAGTTAAACTGTTATCTGGTCGGGTTCCCGGCTTCGCAACAACTTAGATAAAATTAACTGTTATCTGGTCGGGTTCCGGCTTCGCAGAAAATTGAAGTTAAACTGCTATCTGGTCGGATTCCAGGCTTCACAGCAACTTATATGAAATTAAATTGTTATCTGGTCGGGTTCCAGGCTTCACAGAAAATTGAAGTTAAACTATTATTTGGTCGGATTCCAGGCTTCACAGCAACTTAGATGAATTTAAATGTTATCTGGTCAGATTTCAGGCTTCACGGCAAATTTCTGAGAGAATGAAGTTAATTGTTATTTGGTCGGATTCCAGGCTTCACAATAACTTATTGAAGTTAAACTGTTATCTGGTCAGATTCCAGGCTTCGCAGTAACTTAGATGAAGTTAAACAGTTATCTGGTTGGATTCCATGCTTCACAGTAACTGATGAAAGGATGAAGTTAACTGTTATCTTGTCGGATTCTAGGCTTCACAGTAACTTGCTTGAAAAGATGACGTTAACTGTTATCTGGTCGGATTCCAAGCTTCACAGTAACTTATTAAGGTAGTAGCGACTCCGTCGAGGATTTCAATGGCTCTACCGGGGATTAAGGGGTTTTATCCATTGATTTGTAATAGTCTAAGAGACCAACTTAAGCTGGGGAATTTGTAGTTTGTTGGGGAAATAAACCCGGTTAAAGAGAATATTTTGACGACATATTGGGGGAAGTGAACTCTTTAGGGGGAAAACTCCACAAGGTTTCTTTTTTTAAGACCAACTCTGTTGGGGAGAGGGTTTTCGAGATATTGGAACTAACTGGGAATTGCACGGATCCATCTCTGTGGGGATAATTTTATTGAAGGAACTCAGTGGGGATATCCCAAATCCTTAAGGAAATGTTTGTTGTTGTATTTGTGCATACACTTGTTAACAATTTAATCATGTTCATATGCATATGTTAATTCAACTTTAGTCATTGGACACTTTTGCACTCAAACATAAAAAATAAAAAGTTGCACTTCAAAGTATATTTGTATTTATGTTTGCCTATAAACAAGCGTTTTTGTACAAGGAGACAAAGATCCTAGTAAGAGGAAATCTTTGAAAGAAGGAAAGAAATACAAAGTGAAAACAAAATAATAGTCATGTGGAAGTGATCTCATTGTGTTCCAACTTTGCTATTGCCCCTATGTCTTCGAGAATCATCTCTTGTAGTTGAAAGAAGTCGATTGAATTGAACTTAGACCATTGGACTTTGGTAATAAAGCTGACTGTAGTGATCCAACGGGACATAGTCGTACGCTTTTAATCCTTAAATTTTGCCTGGACCTCCCTTTCGGATTTATTGTCCACCAGGATACCCATTTTTGCCCAAGCCGCCCTTTCGGGTTTTTGACTTGTCGGGTGTATAATCTTTTGTATATATCCCTAACTTTTTCCTGAATCTTTTGGTTCGCCGAGATGCCCTTATTTTTTCCTAGGTGTGTCAACCTAGCGGGTTACTTTATGCATAGTAATTTTTTGACTATGTCCGTGTTCGCAGGATGCGGGAAATCTTCATCGTCCATAGTTGTTAGCATCATGGCACCGCCGGAGAATACTTTCTTGACAACAAACAGTGTTTCGTAAGTGGGAGTCCATTTTTCGCCTTGTGGAAGAATGGTGCGCTTTATTACCAAGTCGCAAATCTGATATACTCGAGGCTTGATCTTCTTATTGAAAGCCTTGATCATACGTTTTTTATACATTTGACCATGAAAAACAGTCGTCGGTCGCTTCTCGTTAATCAAATTTAATTGATCCAACCAAGTCTGTATCCATTCGTCATCTCCCAGGTCTGCTTCTTTCATAATCCTTAGGGAAGGAATTTGAACATCAATAGGCAGGACAGCTTCCATGCCATAGACTAAAGAGAATGGGTTTGCCCCATTTGACGTTTGAGCTGAAGTACGGTGGCCATGAAAAGCAAACGATAGCATCTCATGCCAGTCTTTGTAGGTCACCATCATCTTTTGCATAATCTTCTTTATGTTTTTCTTGGCAGCTTCCACTGCGTCATTCATCTTAGGTCTGTACGGAGAAGAATTATGATTCTTGATTTTGAACTGAGTGCATAGCTCCGTAATCATAGCATTGTTGAGATTGGTTCCATTATCAGTGATGATCCTTTTAGGGATGTTGTATCGGCAGATGAGGTTATGCTTGATAAACTGGGCTACAACATTCTTAGTGACTGAGGCAAATGAAGTAGCTTCGATCCATTTGGTGAAGTAATCGATGGCAACGAGGATGAAAAGATGTCCATTGGAGGAAGTAGGCTTAATTTCTTCAATCATGTCAATTCCCCCACACCACGAACGACCACGGAGCAGTCATGACATTCAAAGGAATTGGAGGCACGTGTACCTTATCGGAATAGATTTGACACTTATGGCAAGTCCTCGAGTGATGGTGACAATCAATTTCCATTGTGGACCAATAGTAACCATCCCTCAGGATCTTCTTGGCCATAATGTGTCCACTAGAGTGAGTCCCAAAGATGCCATCATGCAGGTCTTCCATGATCTTCTCTGCCTCCTTCTTGTCCATACACCGGAGTAGAGTAGAATCATGGTTGCTTTTGTACAAGATTCCATTGCTTAGGAAGAATTTGGCTAAAAATCTTCGCAAAAATTTCTTATCATTGATGGAAGTTCCTTCAGGATACTCTTGTGCTTCAAGATATCTCTTCACCTCATGGTACCATGGCTTCTCTTCTTCAGTGTCAAGCTCATAACAATGCGCAGGTTCATCAAATTTTTCGATTGTAATTCTAGGAGCTTCATTGTCCCATTTGACCTTGAACATGGACGACATTGTTTCTAAAGCGTCTGCCAACTAATTTTCTTCCCTCGGGAAGTGTTCAAAGGTAACCTCCTCGAAGTATGGATTTAGGGTTAACACAAGCTCTTTGTAAGGAATCAAATTAGGATGTTTGGTATCCCATTCTCCCTTAACTTGACTGATCACTAGAGCGGAATCTCCGTACACATCCAAGAACTGGATCCTTAGTTCAATGGCAGCCTTTAGACCCAAAATGCACGCCTTGTATTCAGCCATGTTATTCGTACAGTCAAAGCACAACCTAATGGTGAAAGGTGTATGGTAACCATCATGAGAAATAATCACAACACCAATTCCATTACCCAAAGTGTTGGAAGCCCCATCAAAAACCATAGTCCATCAGGATCCTTGTTCGGGTTCGTCATACGGTCCAGGCTTTTCATCCTCAGTTACTAGTATTATATTCTCGTTTGGGAATTCAAAGTTCATGGATTGGTAATCATCAACAGCTTGATGTTCCAAATGATCCGCTGGCACACTTCCTTTGATTGCTTTTTGTGTAGTGTATTGGATATCATATTCGGTCAGAATCGTTTTCCATCTAGCTATTCGTCCAGAGAGAGCTAGCTTCTCAAAGATATACTTGATAGGGTCCATCTTACAAATCAACAAAGTGGTGTGAGTCAACATATATTGTCTTAGCCGGCGAGCAGCCCATGCTAGAGCGCAACAAGTTTTCTCGAGCAATGAATATCTAGTTTCACAGTCGGTAAACTTTTTGCTCAGGTAGTATATTGCATGCTCTTTTCGGCCAGACTCGTCATGTTGGCCCAACACGCACACCATTGAATTCTCTAATATAGTCAAGTACATAATCAGAGGCCTTCCTTCAATTGGAGGCATTAGGATTGGAGGTTCTTGTAAGTACTCCTTAATCTTGTCAAAAACTACTTGGCATTTGTCATCCCATCTGATTACTTGATCTTTCTTCAGCAATTTGAAGAGTGGCTCACAAGTAGCAATTAAGTGAGATATGAATCGGGCAATGTAATTGAGTCAAACTAAGAAACCTCTGACCTCCTTCTCAGTATGGGGAGATGGAATTTCTTGTATGGCTTTAACCTTCACAGGATCAACTTCAATACCCTTACCACTGACGACAAACCCTAACAATTTTCCAAATCTTACTCCGAAAGTGCACTTGTTAGGATTCAGCCTCAATTTGTACTTTTTCAACCTCTCAAACAACTTGTGTAAGTTATTAAGGTGCTCTTCTTCAGTATGCGATCTTGAAATCATATCATCCACATAGACCTCTATCTCATGATAGATCATATCATGAAATAAGACTACCATAGCTCGTTGATATATGGCCCCTGCATTTTTCAAACCAAATGACATGACCTTGTAACAAAAGGTGCCCCATTGTGTAACAAAGGTGGTCTTCTCCATATCTTTGGTAGCCATCTTAATTTGATTGAAGCCAGAGAAACCATCCACGAAAGAGAAGACTTTGTGTTGAGTTGTGTTGTCGACCAGGACGTCAATATGAGGTAGGGGGAAATGGTCTTTGGGGCTTGCCCTATTTAAATCCATATAGTATACGCACATACGGACCTTTCCATCTTTCTTCGGCACGAGGACCATATTCGCCACCCATTGAGGATATGATGTTACAGTCAGGAAACCTGCATTGAATTGCTTCATCACCTCAGCTATTATCTTTTCAGACATGTTTGGCCGCATACGACACACTTTTTTCTTGACTGGAGGACAATCTTCCTTTGTTTGTAGATGATGAACCACAATATCAGTATCCAACCCCGACATATCTTCATATGACCAAGCAAACACCTCAACATAATCATGCAACATCTGAACCAATCTTCCTTTGACACTGTCTTCTAAGTTAGTGCCAATATTGACCTCTTTCTTGTCTTCTCAGTATCTAGGTTGATCACTTCAACTGGATCTTCATGAGGTTGAATGGCTTTCTCTTCTTGCATAATAAGTCTGGCTAATTCCCCAGGTATTTCACAATCTTCTTTGCCTTCGTCTTCGGCTTGGTTGATTGGATGTTTAAAGTCATAGCTAGCGATAGCAGAGTTATTAGTAATGAGATCCGAAGTGGATGAGGATATGCAAGTGTGTGTGTGTGTGCATGTAAAATACATGGCTATTTTAAGAAAATGCAATAATAATAAAAAAAGAAGATAGTGAGCACAAAATTTGAATGCAAAGAGTCCAATGTTTTTTCATTAAATGATCATATGGAATATGGAAATGAACAAACCCTTAACAAATGGACCATGGTGCCTCGGGTAAGGCACATGGCTTAAAGTCATTGTTTGGAATTAAAATTACCGACAAAAGTTCTTGAATTGACAAAACAGTAAATAGTAATTACTCCTTGTTGAAGGAGATGGGAATGAAATCCTTTGCGCGCCAATTGTCGAGTCCTTCATCGGAAGTTGGGTAAATCCATTCATCAAAGTCGCAGTCATCCTTAGAGTTTTCAATAACATTCACTTCATGATTACCAATGTGAAAAGGTGGTTTTCCTATGCGAGCATGTATGACCTCCTTTTGAGTTTTGGCATTGAAACCCAGCCCAAACTTGTCTGCTTTGAAAGGAATATCAGGGAGTTATCCCTAAATAGTATAACTTCCATCTTCAACCACAGTGTGAGCATCTTTGAATGACACAATTCTTGGCACAACTTCATCAGTTTTTGGAATATCAAAAGAGATTTTGGTGGCGGAAACCATAGGAGGAACCACTTTGAAGGCTTGGCACGGAGTCTCTATAAACTCACCATCCATCTCCACATATTTGAAGGAATTGAGGTGGCTTACCATGAGTTCTTCTTCACCACAGACAGTGATGATCTTCCCCTTGACTAGGTACTTCAACTTTTGGTGAAGGGTGGATGTCACTGCCCCTTCCCCATGTATCCAAGGGCGCCCAAGTAAAAAAGAGTAGGCGGGACGTATATCCATCGCATAGAAGGTAGATTGAAAACTTGTGAACCAACTTTATTGGGGAGATCCACCTCTCCATGCACCATCCTTTTAGACACATCAAAAGCCCTCACAATTATGTCACTTGGTTTTAACACCAGACCTTCGCAATCTAACCGGTCCAAGGAACCTTTGGGTAGAACATTTAGAGAGGAACCAGTATCAACCAGGACATGCGCTAGGGTAGTTACTTTGCATTCAATAGAGACATGAAAGGCCTTGTTATGATTCCTTCCAACTGGTGTCAGGTCAGCATCAGAGAACCCCAATCCATTGTCGGCAGTCAGACTTGCCATACAATTTTCAAATTGATCGGTTGTTGTCTCTTGAGGAACATGTGATTTCTTTAAAAATTTGATCAATGCTCGAGCGTGAGCATCAGAGTAAAGTAACAAAGATAACATAGAAATCTTGGAAGGGGTTTTCCCCAGCTGCTCTACTATCTTAAAATCACTCTTCTTGATAATCTTCAAAATCTCCTCCATTTCTTAGGTGGAGGGTTCCTCAGTAGCATTATGTTTGGCAGGCGCCTCTATCACAACATGCTCAACTGTCTTTTCTTTGCCCCTAGAGTCAGTGCTAGGTTTATCCATGGTAATGTAGACAGGTGTCGTTGTAGTAATTAGAGGTGAAATGTTAGGAGATAAAATTCTCCCCGTTCTCGTTACCTTGCTAGAACCAGAAATATTTGTAACATCATCAGTCTTGTCTTTATTGGTCCAGGAATCTTGCTTAATTCCATGATAGTAAACTTCAGCACCGTAATTCCAAGGGACTGATTTGTCGGAGGAGTAAGGAATCGGCCCAGGAGCAGTAATTATCAAGGGAGCAATCGTTGATTCATTGGAAATCCTAATAGGCCCCTTTGAAGAGATCCTAAGAGGCTTATTGTAAATTGTTATGATGGAAATGTCTTCAACTTTATCGGTCAAACTTTTGATGGACAAAGTTCTTTCAAACAGGATCTCATGACTATTTATCAGGCGTCGAACACCCTATTTCAGCCATTTGCATCCACTAACTTGTTTGGCGCATCAATTATAGTCTTTCAAACAACCAGGGAAGATCCCGGATCTCAACAAATTTTCTTTGACAATGGTCAGCGGAGTAGTCAAATCTTTAACGGAGGAGACAAAAGTAGTGCTTTCAATTTCCTTGATACCTTTGCCATGATTTGGCATTGTTGCAGTTATAACATTCGGAGTTGTAGATGGATCGAACTTAATAGTCTTAATATCGATAAGATCTTGAATCTTGTTTTTTAGAGCCCAACATTGATCAGTATCATGCCCAGGGCTATTGGAGTGATAGCGTGTTTGGCGTTAGGATTGTATTTAGGAGACAGAATATTAGGGTTTGATGGCGGATCACGCAATGTCACCAAGTTAGCCTTCAACAGATGTTGCAATGCTTGGGACATTGACATGTTAATTCTCGAGAATTGTTTTCTTGGAATCTCATATCTTTGATGGTTGACTTGTTGTGGTTGTCTTTGAGTAGATGGAGGGTTGGAGATCAAAACAACATTAATAGATGGACGGTGAGCCTTCTTGGTATGGGCCCTTGACCCATATACAACATTGGCTTCTTTCTTGCCAATAAAGGGCTTCTTTACAGTGTTCGATATAGAAGCAGATGCCATAGGAATTTTTACATTCTTGATACCACTCTCGATCCCTTCACTAGTAAGGATTAACTAAGTGAAACCAGATGATGAGCTCACAATTAGCAAATTGAAAATTGGTCCAGTTAATGTTCCCATGAACATATCCACCAGCTCTCTATCCGTTAGTGGTGGTTGCACTCTACGAGCAAGGTCTCTCCATTTTTGTGCATATTCTTTAAAACCTTCATTAGAACCCATTGTCATTCCTTGTAATTGAACCCTACTCGACGCCAAATCAGCATTGTAATGATATTGGCGGTAGAAAGCGGTGGCCAGATCTTCCCAAGTATAAATGTTGGAACCCTCCAATTGGTAAAACCATTCTAGCTAAGTCCCAGACAGACTTTCTTGAAAGAAGTGTACCCAGAGCTTCTTATCAGTGGTATGCGGTTGTATTTTACGGATGTAGGACCTCAAGTGAAGCTTTGGGCATGAAACACCGTCGTACTTAACAAAGACTGAAATTTGGAACTTGTGGGGGATGACTACCCCAGGTACCAAACCCAAATCAACAAAATCCAAACTAGGTACGACTTGAATTTCCATAACTTTCAACCTCTCTTCCAGTTGCTTATACTTATCTTCAGCCGATGGATATTGTTCATCAAAGTAATCTTCATCCTCATAAGCTTGATCGTTGGCACCCCTAGCACGGGTGCTCCTTGCATCTCCATTCTGATTTTCATCCTCCTCGGATAACTCTTCAACCACTTGCACTTGACGGATAGGGCCTTTAAACCTTTTCCCCATGTTGATTAGTGCCTTCTTCTTGGTCTTCTTTTTGGCCACCATAAGTGACATCAGCTCTTGTTGTCCTTTGGCTAAGGTGAGCAAAGTCTCTTGAAATTGAGAGTTTTATTTCTGCAAGTCTTTCACGGTCTACTCGATATCTATCTTACTGAAATAAACAGTAGAAAGATGAGGAAACATGTGTCTGAAAACCTGCTTATGTTATGATGCATGAAATGCATATGCAAATGATTTCAAGGACTTTTAAGATTTAAGTTTGGTTTAAACAAAGAGAGAACAAACATTAATTTCATTAATAAGTTCAAACGGTTACAAGATGCCTAGGGCTTACAACGGAAGAAACAAAGATAATACAAAATAAACTCCTAAAACAAAAAGGACTCAAGCTTCCCATGAGCGCATCCTCTTCGGTGTAATGTATACATTCAAACTCCACTCTTCATGAAGTTGTCTCGTGAGCTCCAAAACCTTCTTCTCGCTTGCGTAGAACTGAGTTTCAAAGGTGTCTCTCTCCCCTTTGAGTTGAATCCATGATCTTTGCAAATCCTCGAGAGTATTCGGCATGTCAGGATGAAGAATAGTGTAGGAAACATCTCCCTCGGTGATAGCCTCTGTGATGATAGGTAGAATAGCCTCATAAGGCATCATGAGGTTTTGAGCGTGAGCTCGCACCCACTTGGGATAAGGCTCCAAAGAAATGGAATTCTTATGCCCTAATGTCTTGCTATCAACTTTGTTCACCATGCCCCAAGCTCGTAAAAATCTTTGGCGGTAACCTTGGACGTTGTTCTCATAGTCGAACACAATTCCTTGGACAAGTGCATCATGAGGACCATCCCTCCTAGCATACCCAAACTGCTGCAAAGCCAAACAAGGATTATAGGTGATTCCTCCCCTAATGCCAAGGAGAGGGACATTAGGGAATTCCCCATAGTGATCAATGATGATAACATCCTCCAAAGATCGAGAACACCAATGAATATCCGAATGCGTGAGTGACATTAACCTATTAGACCATCTTATGCCTTGCTCATTCTTCCAAACTGATTGAGGTAGGTGCAAAATAAACCACCTAGCCGACAAAGGAGTACAACACATAAGAAATCCCCTTCTCTTCATGGTGTGAGTGTGAAGAGAATGCAAGATATCTTCAAGCAAGGTAGGCACCGGGTTGCGAGATAGAAAAACTTTGACCGCATTCACATCTATGAGTTGGTCCGGGTTAGGAAACAGTACCATCCCATAGATTAGAAGAGCTAACACTTCTTCAAAAGCTTGCAAATCCAAAGCCTCCCAAAATTGTTGAGCCTTCTCAAACAGAAACTTGGCTGGAAACCCTTTAACACCACTTCTTGTTTCCCAATTTGCCACAATGTCAGACCGTTGCAAATGTAAAGCTCAAGCAATCTCCTCAGGTATTGGTTCTCTCTTAATACCAGTGAAAGGTATTTGATCAAGAATAGGCATCCCCAAGAGTTGAGAAAATTATTCCATGGTATGCACTAGTTGGTAATCAAGAAATGTAAAGCAATGGTGCTTAGGATCAAAGAATTAGAAAAGCACATGTACCATATCCTCTTCAAAGTTTGTGGCAACCAAGTTGATGAGACGACCGTACTTCTTGGTGAATGGAGAATCATTGGGAACCCTTGATGCTAATTCCTTAAATTGAGGAGGCACTCTCACAAGGTTGATTCAGACGGTATTTCTTCGCATGGAAGCCATGTCCTACAAAATAGCAGAAAGATAAATCCCAAAGTCCTTGAAATGGTTAGTGCTAATGCAATGGTATGATGTCATGCTGTTATGTACAAGTAAACATATACACAAAGCAAACAAGTCCTTAGGTTTAGGCTTGCATGAGGTTCATAGGTAAGTACTCTCTTGAAGTTTAGTTGGTTCAACCTGTCCTAGAAAGTAACCGGGTTCTAGGGAATCTCAATAACGCTGATCTTTCTTCAACGGGCATTATTTTAGCACAAGCCTCTTATTAGCGACCGAAATATCCCAAAAGTCCGATCTCAATGAGCGTAGTATCGAGTATCAACCAACTTCAGACTGCACCAAAGCCGCCTATCTCACTACTTCCTAATGGCCAAGTTGTTCAATTAAAGGTTCTAAGGTTCATTAGTGCTTCATGACACCACACAGCGGCCCCGTATTCTCCTTAATTCGCCATAAGGGATACTGGTACCCATAAATGTGTCACACTAACATAGTTATTGTCTCAACCATATCGATCTACGCTGTATAGTCTCCATAATTTTTGCTATTTACCTAATGATGTTCCCAAATCTGGGTAAAGGATCGATACAAATCCAAACAAGGACCCATAAATGTAAAGCAAACAAATCAAACAATGAAAGCATTTAAATGTGATCTAGCTCTAAGGTAACCCTACTTTTCAACGCAATCCCCTGCAGAGTCACCAGTTCTATAATACGGTGGGAGAACTGACTTGGGTGTTTTGTGTTTTATCACAATTGTTGCGGATAGAAAGAGTCGCCACCGAATTTTCTTTTATCTAATAAAGGAAAGGGTGAAAAGAATAGGAAATACCTTTTGAGATATTTTCTTGAGTTCGGGGGGTAGGTTTTGAAAAGGGAAGGTGTTATCACCCTTTTCATCCGTAGTTATCTACGGGCTCTTAGTTGCTAGCTCACTTTGAAAATGCTTTATTTTGAAATGTGTTTGTGTTTGTTTTTTAAAGTACTTTTGAAAGCGCCTTTTCTTAGGCGAGCTTTGTAATGATTCTTGTCTCTATAAGAATGTATATAAAGTGTTGACTTTTGAAAATATTTCATTTTTTGAAAGTGTTTGTGTGTTTGAAAGATGTTGTTTTGAAAATGTTGTGAGCAAACAACTATGAACGTTCTACCTACTCAAAAGGGTCTTAGTTCTTTTCCTCCTCCTTTAGATGTTGCTATCTTATCATTGATTGGTAAGTAGCCATATATCACTGGATGTGAAGGGACGGGCATGGGTCGTCGTATAGTCATAGAAGGAAACCTTGAGACGCTTTAGCAATTGGCGTAAGGGACTAAGATCGTTTTACCGAAGGCAGCGTCGAAGGGTCATCGAGGGAATACGATCTTTTTTATCTAGGGTCTTTTCTGAAGCGTACCACGTTCGAGGGACATGACTATTTATTCGTAGGCAACAAGCAAGGTTACCCTAGAGGTGCTTGTCTGAATTGTGTTTTGATTGCAAGCATTTTTGTCTTTGAGATTAGGGTTTTTTAACGGTTGATTTTATCTTGCCATACACACCCGAATTACTAACAATTATATTAAAGCAATAAATTGCAGGAATTAGAATCCTACGCTATTACATCATTTGGGGAATGGGGGTACAATTTACAAATGGGGATGAAGTACAAGCCTAATTAAATTATTACAACCATATTGAATAAATGAATAGAAATAAAAAATATAAGAAGGAAAATAGTGTACAAAGAAAGAAAAACAAACTTTATGTATTGACACATAGCATTATGCATCGATACATGCCACTTCTTGTTTCTGAAAAATAAAATCAACTCAGTATGTATCGATACATAATGGTATATGTTGACTCATTTCTTGTTTATGTCGACACATTCGTATTGTGTCGACTCATGCACCTTTTGTCTCTCTGTATTGTGTCTGGATAATAGTATGCATCGATTCATAAGGTCTTGTGTTGACTCATTCCTTGTTCTGCAACTAACATGAGTCGACTCATGTGAGTATGCATCGACTCATGTTGTAGTTTTTTTGTCTCTAGCATTGTTCTATTATGTGTACAGGTTAGTTCTCAACATATGATTGACAAAAATGAAAAGCAAGCAAATGGTTAGCTTCAAGGGAAATGATTACTACATCATATTTTCACAAGTTAACCAATAATGATGCGTGTATGAAAAATTCTAAGTGAAGAAGACTTACCTTGAGACTGCAACTTATGTTTTGAGTATGAACCTTTCAAGATGATGTGATGATCAAAATGGCTTCAGTGAACCATCAGGAAGTTGCTGCAATCCTTCCTTTGTATTGAAAGCTACTGAATCACTCCAACCCAGTTAAGTTGTACAATATTATGTTTTATTTGTGTTTGGAAGGTGATTGATGATAATGGCACTACAAAAATTGTTCTTGTGTTTGAGAAATCTCTACGTGATGTAAAGTGTTTGGATAGCTAGTTTATGGGAAAGCTTGCAAGGTGGAAAATTGGGTTGAGGTTTTTTTGTTTTGTGAATGAAAATAGAGCAGAGTTTTTTGAGTGAGCAGAGGTTACAAAGACTTTTGTTTTTCTCTCTTCCCTCTTTTCTCTCCAAAAAATATCACCCTTTGTGTGTTGTGAAATAATTTATTTGTAGATGAAGTTGGGTGAAATTTGGGAGGGAAACATATGAGTTTTTGAATTGTTTGGGTATACTGTTTCATTGCTTTTTAGATGTAGCTCTTATATGCTTAGTTTGTGCAAATATGGGACTGATATGATGCAAATTTTGCAGGACAACATAGCATGTTTTGGAACAGGTTGTGACAGTGTTTAGAGGCAGCATAACATGTTTGTTTTGTAGCAGTTTTAGAGTGGAGTGGCAGCTTAGTTTTATGGACAGATTGATGCAGTTTGTAATAAAGACAAGGCATACTTGTGGACAACATAGTGGCAAAGTATGAGTCAAAGGGAAAAGTTCACACAAGACAAAGTTTAGGATTTGTAATTTTAACTTTAAAAATGCAGCCTTGTTATTTACTTGAAAGCTTGTAATAACTTGAATTGTCTTGAATTGTGGTGAAAAGGTGTCATGAAGTAATGAAATTAACATGTATAGAAAATACTTAGAAATTTTTTCCAAGTCTTACAAAGTTTGATTTTTGACTTTCTTGATTTTTTTGATGATCAAATTTCATATTTTAAATGTCTTGATGGAATCTGATCTTTGAAACTCAAATTTGACCAAAAAGTCAAAGTTTGACTTTTCACTATACAGTTGACTTTTTCATAAGTTGACCAAATTTCATCTATCAATCCACTAATCTCGGGAGATGAATTGAAATATGTGATTAGGTCAAAATTGTGTACTTGAATCCTTAAGACCATATTTTGAAACAATAAGTCATGTACTAGGTCAAAAGTCAAAGATTGGTCTATTCCTTAACAAGAAATAGGAAATTGAATCAAGAAATCACATAATGTTCACCTAAACATGCAATAGAAAAGTGAATCAAGACATCAAAACAAGTATTCTTAAACAAGCAACTGGAAAGTGAATCAAGACATCACAATAAGTATTCCTTAATAAGCAATAGGAAACTTATTCAAGACATTACAACATGATTTCTTTAACAGGCAATAGGAAAGTAAGTAAGGACATCACAATAAATATTCCTTAACAAGAAATAGGAAAGTGAATCAAAACATCACATAAAATTTACCTAAACATGCTATAGGAAAGTGAATCAAGGCATTACAACAAGTATTCTTAAACAAGCAATAGGAAAGTGAACCATGTCATCATCTAAGGTTTACCTAAACATACAATAGGCTAAGTGAACCAAGAAATCACATAAGAGTTTACCTAAACTTGCAATAGTCGAACAGAATAAAGACATCACAACAAAGTGTACCTAAACATGCAGTAGGCTAATGGAGAATCAAGACATCACAACAACTATTCAAAAACAAACAATAAGAAAGTGAGTCAAGACATAACAATAACTAATCGTAAACAAGCAAGAGGAAAGTGAATCAAGACATCACATAAAATTTACGTACACATGCAATAGGAAAGTTAATTAAGACACCACAATAAGTATTCTTAATTAAGAAATAAAATAGTGAATCAAAACATCACAACAATTATTCCTAAACAAGCAATAGGAAAGGGAATCAAGACATCACAACAAATATTCCTAAACAAGGGATAGGAAAGTTAGTTAATACATCATAATAAGTATTCCTAAATAAGCAATAGGAAAGTGAATATAACACATCACATAAAATTTACTTAATTATGCAATAGGAAACTAAAGCAAGACATGCCAATAAGTATTCCTAAACAAGTAATATGACAGTATATCAAGACATCACTTAAAGTTCTTCTAAACATGCAATAAGAAAATTAAATCAAGAAATTACATAAGAGTTACCTAAACAAGCAATAGGCGAAGTGAATCAACACATCATAACAAGTATTCCTAAACAAGCAATAGGAAGGTGAATCAAGACATTATAATAAAGTGTACATAAACATTCAATTGGCTAAGGGTGAATGAAGACATCACAATAAAGTGTACATAAACATGCAATAAGCTAAGGGTGAATCAAGACATCGCAACAAGTATTTCTAAACAAGCAATAGGATAGTGAATTAAGACATCACAACAAATATTCCTAAACAAGGAACGGGAAAGTGAGTCAAACATCACACTAAGTATTCCTTAACAAGAAATAGGAAAGTGAATCAAGACATCACATAAAATTTACCTAAACATGCAGAAGGAAAGTGAATCAAGACATCACATAAAATTTACCTAAACATGCAATAGGAAAGTTAATCAAGACATCACAACAAGTATTCCTAAACAAGTAATAGGAAATTGAATCAAGACATCACAAAAGGCTCGCCTAAACATACAATAGGCTAAGTGAATCAAGACATCACATAAGAGTTTTGTGATCGGTGGGAAAGAGAACTGACTGTTTTGGATATGCTGGTTCGCATTTTGCGTTTGTTTTTGCAAAATGCCGCGGTAAGCAAGAGTCGCCATCGTCTTTTATTTTATCCAACGAGGAAAGGAAAAAAGCACAGAAAAATTCCTTTTTCGAGATGTTTCTCGGGTTCGGGAGGTAGATTATAGAAAGGGAAGGTGTTAGCACCCTTTCTGTCCGTGGTTATCCATGGGCTCTTAGGTACTTGCTCAAAGTGTTTTCAAAATTTGCTTTTCTTTGTGTTTGTAGGTTTGAAAAGAGTTTTTGTTCGAAAGGAGTGTAAGTGCAAAAAGTTTTTATTTTGTTTTAAAAGGAGCAAGTACTTAAGAACCATCTACCTACTCGAAAAGGGAATTAAACTGTGCTAATGTCCTTTAGACAATGCTATCCCACTATTGATGAGTAGGTAGCACCGTCGTTGGAGTTTTAAGGGTCAATTGGATTAAGGGACACGTGGTCACTAAAGCAACGTTAGGACGCCTTAACGGTAATCCTAATGTCTTAGATCATTTTTCCGAGGCAACCGTTTTGAGGCAACTATGATCTTTGGACAAGAGGATGACATCTAAAACTTCCTATACTCAATGACCAAGTTCGAAGGCAACCAAGCGAGGTGTACCCTAAGAGTGCGCATGTGCGAGTGTGTTAGTTTGGTTAATTTTTTCTTTGTACATGTCATGGGTGAGCTATGTTGATTTTAAGTTCATACATTGGATCTTGTCATGCATTCCCTATTATCAAACATCTAATAGTGTATAGTTGCGGAATTTAAATTTGCGGAAATTAAATCTAAACTATTACAAGGCGTCGGGTATTTACATTGCCAAAAGCAACCCTTTAATTTAAAATGCAGAAAGTAAAATAAAGAGATAAAATAAAGTCCTAATTAAAAGCTATTACATTCCGGAAGCAATTACAATAATATGAAAATATGGATCGCGTGCGAGAAAATTAAATTGGCATGTTTTTTATGTGTTTTGACCCTTTTTGAAAGAAAGCATGTTTTCGTTATTTTTGAATTTATGGAAATTAAATCTAAGTTAATAATTAAATTAATTAATTAATGAAAATATTTTGGGATTTTTGAGTATTTAAGGAAATAAAATAAAATTGGTCAAAGTTTATAAAACCTAATTCTACATTAATTTTAATTATTTTGCAAAAGATATTGAAATTATACCTAATTAAAACTAAGTTAATTAATTAATATTTATTTACAAAAATAAAGTGATGAAATTAAATTTAATAAATAAAAATAATATTTTTGTGTTTTCTGATTTAATTAAAAATAATTATTAATTGGTTAATTTAACTAATAAAATAATAATACAAAATAATTAAATAAAAGAAAGAAAAGAAAAATAATACTCAAGGGGGTTTTGGCCTAGAGAGGGAGTGACAATCAGCAATTCAGAGGCCCACTTATGCCAGCCTCGTTTGACTTTCTGGAATCCCACGCGCGCCTGTTGACTAGAGCACATGGTGGACGCTCAGCCTTGACCTTTGGATTTGGCCTGAAGGCCATCTGGCGTCTGATGGAATGATGGTATATGGTGGACCGTAGTTGATGAAATACGCCTGAATACCTGAAACAAAATAATAACAAGCATTTTGGGGGACCTGGGATTCAAACCCAGGTCCCATGAGACTTTGAACAAGCGCACTAACCACCACGCCACTTTGTTGCTTTTGTTATTATATTACACAACAAATATTATATATTAAAACAAGCAATATGCCTGGAAAAAAATAAAAAACGCGCTGATTTCAAAAACCACCAATCAGGAGAAGACACATAGTCGTCTTCTTCAACAAAAAGCATGGTTATTTACCTGCGGATTTCATCCGCAGCTAAATCCATGGCTCGTTCCTAAAACCAACTGTAGGCCATATAAATGCAAACAGAGACCATCACCATACTCGTCTCTCCTCCCTGAACACAACCATGTCCATGATTTGCCCTAATTTTACCTGTAGAAAAAACGCCTAAAAACAAGAAACGAAAACCCTAGGTTCGGGTGTTACATTACAGGCCATAAAAACGAAATTAAATATTGCAGAATGCTTAGAAATTGAATGATTAGCATGATTATACAAAAAATTTGCTCAAAGGATGCAGGCATATGGAGTCATGATCTCATGTACAGGGTCGTGTTTCAAGCGACTTACAGTGCGTTTTAGGTGATGAAAAGGCTTAGTTTTGATGCATATCGCTTCAGTGGATGGCAAACAAGAACACCACATTGAGTTTTGGTCTTGAAAACGTCCCTAACCAAGATTTCAGTTTCTCACTTTTCAAGCATTTTCAAGTTTTGGTATTTGAGATTTGGCAGCTTTCAGGTCGTGTCCTTGGTGTCTTTGCATTGTGTGAGTATAATAGAAGCCATTAGGTTTAATTTTGGGCCTTGAATCCATGTGAATTGATGATTGAAGATTTGATATGATCTTCCATGAACAAGCTTCCATATTTGTCAAAAAAATCCAATATTTGGTCATGATATGCCTTGATTCGAATTTGGTCATGTCCATAATGATATTAAAGACCTGTAATGATCAAAAAGATACCATTTGATTAAGATTTGGATTTTATTTGGATTTAAATTGATTTAAAATGAATTAAATCAATAAAAATCAAATAAAATAGAAAAATTAATAATTGGACATAAAATTGAAGATAGGACACGTGTGTGGTGTGACAAGATCAAATCAAGTGGGAAAAAGTGGGCCCTTTTGTCAAAATTTGAAGTTCTGGGGATAGTTGACTTTTGGCAATTTTGAAAAAATGCCCAACTTCAACAATGCATAACTTCTTCAATTTTGAACTTTTGGAAGTGTTCTTGGAATTTTTAGAAACCTTGAGATGCCCTATAACCAACCCTTTTGGTATCATCTCATTTTGATATTCCATGCTCAAGTCATAAGCTTTGGAAAAAAAGGTGTTTTTGTTGACTTCCAAAAATGACCTATAATGTCCAAATTTGTAACTTCTTGTGAGTGCATTTCTTGATCTTGGGGTGTGAAGATGGATTGTAGGAAATTTAATCCTCTTAAAAATGAGCTTTGGATGGTTCATTTATCATAAAGTATGAGAAAGTTATGCTTGGTCAAAGTTGAGTTGACTTTTCCTATAAAACCCTAATTTAGCAACTTTTGAATCTTGATGAATCTTGAGCAATCCTTGATGAATCATGATCAACCCTTGATAAAATGATGAATTATACTTCAAAATGAGAATGTTGACAAAAAATCTTGAGGTTTGACCATTTGTAGGTCACAGTTGACTTTTGGCCTAGCACAACCGATTTTTGGACCTTTTGAGCAATTGACTGACCAAACTTCCTCTGCAAGGCTTGAAATTTGACATGGATGAACTTGAGAACATATTAGGACATTGGGGAGCACTTTAGGTCATTTGGATGCAAGGACCTTGATGCAACACAAAACCCTAATTTGAGGTTGACTGCCTTAGGAGGTGATTTGACTGTCCAACTCTTGAGCCCTCTTGAGCAACTTGGAAGTTATTCTTGACATATCTTGAGAAATATGGGAGGGAAAATTTTGGGGTACAACAGTTGCCCCTGTTCAATTTTCTTAAACCTGAGGATATAGATTGGCTTTCGAGCCTTTCGTGATCCGAAGGTGGAAGATAATTGAACACTAGAGTGCCCAGAAATTTGCACTCGCATGGTGTGATATCAGCATTGTGATGTCGGGAATGGGCTTACAGATGCCATTTGGATATTGTTGGTAGGTGGTTTTATCTTCTTTGACTGGATTGGCATCAGAAAAATCTTTAGGAATCGATTTAACTGGACCAGAGGGGGTTTTGTTCTCCTTTGACGGGTTGTCTCCAGTGACGGGTTGTCTCCATTGACGGGTTGTCTCCATTGACGGGTTGTCTCCATTGACGGGTTGTCTCTTTTGACGGGTTGTCTCCATTGACGGGTTGTCTCCATTGACGGGTTGTCTCCATTGACGGGTTGTCTCTTTTGACGGGTTATCTCCATTGACGGGTTGTCTCTATTAACGGGTTGTCTCCATTGACGGGTTGTCTCCATTGACGGATTGTCTCTATTGACTGGCTCTGCCTCAGAAAAATCTTTAGGAATCGATTTAACTGATCTTGTCTCCATTGACTGGCTTTGCCTCAGAAAAATCTTTAGGAATCGATTTAACTGGTTTTGTCTCCATTGACTGGCTTCGACTCAGAAAAATCTTTAGGAATCGATTTAACTGGATTTTGTCTCTATTAACTGGCTTTGCCTCAGAAAAATCTTTAGGAATCGATTTAACTGATTTTGTCTCCATTGACTGGCTTTGCCTCAGAAAAATCTTTAGGAATCGATTTAACTGATTTTGTCTCCATTGGCTTTGCCTTAGAAAAATCTTTAGGAATCGATTTAACTGATTTTGTCTCCATTGACTGGCTTTGCCTCAGAAAAATCTTTAGGAATCGATTTAACTGGTTTTGTCTCCATTGACTGGCTCTGCCTCAGAAAAATCTTTAGGAATCGATTTAACTGATTTTGTCTCCATTGACTTAGTTGAGAATTTGACTGCATCTTTCCTGAAAGGTAAAGGTCAGTCATATGCAATGCATGATATGGATCAAGCAATGATGTTCTCAACATAAATGAGATAGCATGGTGTGATCGGTGGATCTGGAACTGACTGTTTAACGCTGGTTCGCGAAATGTCGCGGAAGCAAGAGTCGCCACCGTCTTTTATTTTCTCCAAATGGAAAGGACAAAAGCACAGAAAAATTCCTTAAAGAGATTGCTCTCGGTTCGGGAGGTAAATTATAGAAAGGGAAGGTGTTAGCACCCTTTCTATCCATGGTTATCCATGGGCTCTTAGATACTTGCTCACTTGTGTTTTCAAAATGGTTTGTTTGCTTTTCAACTGTGGGTTTTAAAAAAGTTTCTTTGAAAATTTCAGTTCGACTCTTGTATCGGTCCTCAAGAGTGTTTGAAAAGTTGCTTTCGAAAGCTTTTTGAAAAAGGTGTCGGTGTGAAAAGTATTTCTGAATTTGTTTTGAAATTAGAGCAAGTATCTAGAGTCGTCTACCTACCCTAAGGAATTCATCTGTGTAAATGTCCTTAAAGTAGTGCCATCCCACCATTGAGAGGTAGGTAGCACCACCGTTGGAGGTGTTCGGGTCAATTCGAGGTTTGGGACATGGTGATCACCAGAGCAATAGGAAGATACCTTAGAAGCTACCCTCATGCCAGGTTCCCGGATCATGAGGACTTACTAAGACATCCTCTACTCGACGATCACCTTTCGAGGCAAGGCAACAGTGAGGCGTACCCTAGGGGTGGTGTGTGCGATTCGTGTGTTGTTTTCATTTATTTTTGTCTTTTGTCAAAGTGATTGGTGTTCTACGCTTGTTTTTATTTTATCCATACATTCTTTCATGCTTTTGATTAACAGTTAAAAATATTGCAGGAATGTAAAGATCTAAAGCTATTACAAAGGCGCGGGTCCACATCGCCAAAAATTAACCAGGACCCGATTTGACAGAAAAAATAAATAGACAAAGTAAATAAAGAATTGAAAAGTGCGAGTACATGGCTTCGGGAGAGATACATAATATTATAAAGAAATAAAAATAAATGCGAATTAATAAGAATTAAAACGAAACGAGGGCGTTGGACCCTTTTGCAAAATTTAAAATTAATGAGGAATTAAAATTAAAGGAATGCAAGAATTTGTTTTTTTGGTGTTTGTTAGTATTTTAAGATTTAATAGAAAAAATTAATTGCAATTAAACGCTAACCCTAATTCTATTTTATTTTAATTTATTAAGAAGACGTTAAAATTTAACCTAAATTAAACCTAATTTTTTATATACAATTTTAATTATGAAAATAAATAAATAAAATAAATAATATTTGTGAAAAAGAAAAAATTAAGAGGAATAAAACATTTATTAAACCTAGTTCTATATTTTTTAGATTTTGTTATGAAAGGAATTAAAATTAAAACCCTAATTTAAACTAATTAATTTACATGCATTTTTACAAGAAATATTAAAATAAAAATATTTATTCTTTAATTCTTTTTTTCTGATTTTTTTTTAGGATGTTTTTTGTATTTTGTGAAAATATTTAATTAAATTGGACAGTAATTAAAAAAAATAAAAATTATTATAAGAATAGAAAAAATAGAGAAAATTAAAAGAAGTTGCAAACCAAGGGGGGTGGTAGTCCCCAACATGGAGGTGCAATCATGGAGATTCTGGCCCAATAAGCATGGTCCATTTGACCTTTTCAGACAACCTGATGGCATATTGACTACGGTTTAGGGTGTCCCTCCAATCCATGCCTTTGATCTGATCTTGAGATGGACGTGGCACGTTTGATTTGGCAGTGTATGATGGTCTTCAGTTCAAACGCTATACCTGAATATTAATTGCAAAATAACAAATGGAAAGGGTGAAGACCTGGGATCGAACCCAAGTCATTAACATTGCCAATAGCTACGCTCGCCACTGAGCCATTCCATGCGTTGTTAATACATAATGAATAACAAATATTATAAAAGAAAAATCAACGCATTGGTGGACTTTGCGCGCGAGATTCAAAAGAGCCAACCAGCGTGTGACACGAAATCGTCTTCTTCGCTATTCCTGAAACACAAAATATGAAGCAACGGTTTTATACGCGTTTTGTTAGGTGGCTTTTGGGAAAATAGCGATTAACACTAGGGCAATCATAAATTAGGCGCGAGGGTATATTTGAGATCGTCCAGAAGCGCTGAGTTGAATGGTGGTAGTCTTGAGTCTCAATTTTTCCTCGTTTCAAAATCCCCAATTTAAAACTCTGCAAACCCTAAAACTCAAACATGGCATATTTGCATACAACACATAAAAAGGCAATTAAGTATATTGGTTAGCTTCAGAATTTTATAAGGAACATGAATCAATGAATAAAATGCTATGAAAATGCTTAGATTTGAGAACACGATTATGAGTTTTTCATGGAATATTTGGAGTTCTGTATACCGATTCCTTGAGCTTTGATGAAGGTTTTTGATTGGAATATGTTCAGTGATCTCCAAGGAAGCTAATGGAACAAGAATTATGCTTTGAATCGCCCTGGAAGTGAGTTTGCAGTTTTAAGTTTTTTGGAGAAAAATTTCAAGTTTGATTATGGCCTTCTTGCGCAGCTTAGTGTCCATTCTGATTAGGGTTGTGATCCTAGCATATGTAGTAGTGAATTAGGTCAAGAAAAATCAATCAAATCCATTGCATTCATTGATTTTGGAAATTTGATTTTCTAAGATTTTTTCATATCTTTTTCCATGTGTTTTTGGTTCAAAATCAAGCCAATCAACCCAAATCTTTCCATATTGGTACAAGCACGAAATCTTGAGGCTAAAACATGTACAAAAAGATTTGTTAGGTTAAGTTAAATATTTTTCACATATTTAATTGATTTAAGTGAATTATTATAAATAAAAATTCAAATAAATAAATAAAAAATGAGAAAATACTTCCCTTTGGGCCAAGTGGTCGTGCACATGCCATGGATGATGAATTATGGAGGAAAAATGGGCCCATTAGCAATTTTAGGTCATTTGGATCAATGTTGACTTTTCAAAATATCCAAAAATTTCCCAACTTCCACAAGGCATAACTTGCTCAATTTTTAAGCTTTTCTCATGTTCTTGGACATTTTGGAAAGGTCTTTGAGTCCTATAACCAATGCCTTTGGTCCCATGTCATTTTGATTTACCAATCTCAAATTATGGCCTTTGACTTAAAGTCCCTTTTTGTTGACTTTTGAAAATGACCTATAATGTTGAAATTGATAACTTTTTGTGAGAGCATTTCTTGGACTTGAAGTATGAAGATGAGTTGTAGGAAATGTCTTTCTCTTCAAAATGAGCTTTGGATGGAATTTTTCTGATAATCCATGTGAAAGTTATGCCCTGGTCAATTTCAGTTGACTTTTTCAACTGTCCAAATAAGGAAACTTTTGCATCTTGATGATTTCTGAGCCAAATTTTGAGGATCGTGATCAAGCATTGATCAAATGATGTTTGTGGCTTCAAAATGATATGTTGACCAAAAATTTGAACTTTTGACTGTCAAATGACCATTTTGCCCCTACAGTTGACTGTAGTGCAATTTAGGGTTTTGACTGTGCAACCTTGAGCTGAATGTCTTGAAACTTGATATGAGGATGCTTGACCATGTTTATAGGAATGTGAGACGTGATTGGACCTTTGAAAACTCCATTTTCTTGATCAGAACAAAAACCCTAATCTTGACTGTATAGGAGACCTTTGCACTATGCAACCCTTGGGGAGTTTTGCAATTAGACTTTGCAATTTCTTGAAGAATATGGGAGGGCAAATTTTGGGGTACAACAGTTGCCCCTGTTCAATCTTCTTAGACCTGAGGATGCAGATTGGCTGACGTGCCTTTCGTAATCCGAAGGTAGAAGATGATTGGACATTAGAGTGCCTAGAAATTTGCGCTCACATAGTAGCAATGTGGTGGGAATGGGCTTATAGATGCCATTTAGAGGTTGATGACTAGGATGATGGGCTTATAGATGCCATCTGGATGTTGCTCGCGTAGAGATTCCTTAGCGAGAACCTGCATACATGCAAAAGAAAAAATGATTACCTGACACGTTGCAGGGGCTGATTTCAGATGCTTGGCATAGATATGTCCTGACTGGTTACAGGAGCTGAGTCTGGAGCTTCAAAAGATGATGACTGAACCAGGGATGGTTACTACCTTAGCATGAATGGTAAGAGAACCTTGGGTGACTTTAACTTCAACAACGCTCGTTGAGAAAATCTTGGTTAGAATTACCATCTTCGCAGTATCGGGAAGAGAACCAAAAGAAATTATAATCTGAAAGGGAATTATCACCTCACTCACCGTCGGAGAGGGACCCATAGGAAAAGGAGTTGTCACCTCACTCACCGTCGGAGAGGGAACCATCTGAAAAAGAATTATCACCTCACTCACCGTCGGAGAGGGAACCATTTGAACAGGAATTATTACCTCACTCACCGTCGGAGAGGGAACCATAGGGAAGGAATTATTACCTCACTCACCGTCGGAGAGGGAACCATAGGAGATTATCACCTCACTCACCGTCGGAGAGGGAAACATCTTGAAAGGAATTATTACCTCACTCACCGTCGGAGAGGGAACCATAGGAGACTATCACCTCACTCACCGTCGGAGAGGGAAACATCTTGAAAGGAATTATTACCTCACTCACCATCGGAGAGGGAACCATAGGAGACTATCACCTCACTCACCGTCGGAGAGGGAAACATCTTGAAAGGAATTATTACCTCACTCACCGTCGGAGAGGGAACCATAGGAGACTATCACCTCACTCACCGTCAGAGAGGGAAACATCTTGAAAGGAATTATTACCTCACTCACCGTCGGAGAGGGAACCATAGGAGATTATCACCTCACTCACCGTCGGAGAGGGAAACATCTTGAAAGGAATTATTACCTCACTCACCGTCGGAGAGGGAACCATAGGAGATTATCACCTCACTCACCGTCGGAGAGGGAACCATAGAAAATTATCACCTCACTCACCGTCGGAGAGGGAACCATCTGAGATAACTTCTACTGAGTCTTTATCAGAAAAATCTGTTGGGAGTCGATTTAGCTGGACTAGAGAAGGCCTGGGACTGGATAAGAAATCTTTGGAGTCGATTAACTGAACCGGTCTAGGTCGTGAAATATGATTGAGAATTTCAACTGCATCCTTCCTGAAAGGTAAAGGTCAGTCATAGGCAATGCATGATATGGATCAAGCAATGATGTTCTCAACATAAATGAGATTTGTATGATATGATGTGTCTATGCATGATATAATGATGTATATGATGTTTTAAGAATGTATATTTTCGTCTGGGAAAATAAATCCTTGACAAATATCGGGGAGTTTGTTAAATCTTGGACTGCTATTGAAGAGTATGTGTGTCTTCAAACTTTGCTTAGAATGTTTCCACCGGGGATTCCTGTTTTGTTGTTTGAGGAGAAAATCCGCTGGGGAGTATTGAAAACTCTGTGGGGAAAGAGGTACTTTATTGAATTGTTGATAAAAAATTTGCTGGGGATACCCTTGTTGTGTTGGAAGTATTGGTAGAATTCGCTGGGGTAAGAAGACTTCGTCGAGGACGCTCTTTCCGTGGCTTTTGGCTGAGGATAACCCAGTTATATCCTGTTAAGGAAATAACTCTTTGAATAAAGCCGGACGACGCGTTCGTGTTCTGCGAGGGGAAGCTTCCAGAATTTACTGGGGATAAGCTTACTGCTTGGGGATATGAATTCCAATTTTCCTGGGGAACTAGATTGGACTTTCCTGGGGAAGTTTTGATATGCTGGGGAAGTGATTCCTTTGAATGTTGATACGCCGTCGGGGAACAATCTTTAGACCAAGACTGCCGGGGATGCTTGTTAAGAATGTGTATATTGTTGCTGGGGAATATTGAGATCTGCTGGAGGATACCTAACTTCCTTGAGATTTGATAACTCTGCTTGGAGAAGGATGCACTGTTTTTCCGAATCACTCTCTGGGGAATTAAGATGTACTGGTCATGTTCTTTAGCTGAACCTACCTTGGTACCTTGGAGGATAGAACAATTAGATTGCTTGGACAACTCTTTATTGCCCCTGTTTCTGAGGTATGAGAGGAAAACCTGTGAGGTGATGATAGTTATTGATGGACAAACCTTCTTCTGTTAGGCAGATGATAAGATGACAGGACATAGTCGTACGCTTTGATCCCTAGCTTTTGCCTGGACCGCCCTTTCGGGTTTTCAGTCCACTGGGATACCCATTTTTGCCCCTACCGCCTTTTCAGGTTTTCGACTTGCCGGGTGTACAGATTTTTTTTTTATTTCATCCCTTCATTTTGCCCGAACCCTTTTGGTTCGCCGGGAAGCCCTTATTTTTGCCTAGGTGTGTCAACCTAGCGGGTCTTTGATGATGCGTAGTATTTTTCCGACTATGTCCGCGCTCTCAGGATGTAGGGAGTTGCCCCTGTTAGAAGTGTTTCGTCATGCTACCAGAAGATGTTTGATCAGGCAAGATTCATTGCTGCAGTGCCCCAAGTGATTCAAGCAGAGATTTGCCCCAGGCTTTTTGGCATCTTGAGAGATTCCTTGAATCTTGATTGGACTGCCCCAGATAATGGACCATGGTCATGTCTGCCCCTTGATTGGAGGTGCTTCTGTTCATTAGGCATTCGTCGTGCGAATTTCCCTGCTGTTCAAACAAAAGTCATATGCAAACAAAGTTATGTTAAAAACGCAAAGCCCATGCCTGTCTTGAGGATTTTGAAAATGCATTCTTTTCATAAAACAAGTGAATGTTTGTACAACGTGATGTCAACTCCGTATTTACTGTAAGCCTTAAGGAGTCAGGATACCTTTCGTCACAGTATGCTTTCGAACTAACCCATGCTTCAGCTAGGACTTTTAAGGGTTATAACGTGGCCTGGTTCACGGTTTAAGAAACAAAGGATAAAGGCTCAAATTTTATTTGTACCCACCCGCTCTTCGTGATGTTCTTCAAACCTAAACTCAGTTGATCATACGTTAGACCTTGTTTGAGTCTTTGCTCTGATTTCCGGTGATGGTTCAGTCATTGATGATTTATTCTGAATAGGCAGTCATCATTTTTTGTCGAGGGTTTGTAGGACCTCTTTCTTTTTCGATTTTGTTATCCCTTTCTTTTTTGCCTGAACTGTTTTTTTTGTGATTACAGTCAGCGGGATGCCCTAGTTTCGTAAGTCCCCTTTGGAGGTTTAGACTTCTTGGGCTTTTCATTTATTTATTTATTTTTGAGATAATGACTGCCTTTCTTTATGATTGTTCTGAACCATCACTGTCTTTTGTCTCGTAATGACTTCTTCGGTGCCATTCGTTATGCACTTGGATCAACTGAGAGACTACCCTGCCCCAGGTTATGATTAAGGGTTTTAAATTTCGAAAAGAAAAACTCCTACTTCTTTGGCTCAGAGGGGTTGACGAGGGATTATCTTCCTTATTACTCCAGTGTTTAGGAATTGAAACAATGCCTGTACTTCATCAGCGGGGTCTGTTTAAAAGCATACTGTAAAGATCATGATATCGTTTTCGTCATCCTCCCTCAAGAGGCTTAGAACTATTAATCGAGCGTTGATCATCAGAAAAAATATGAAAATGATTTGCATATAGTGAATACGAATACATTGCTTCCAAACAGACATATGTGATGCATTAATTAAATAACAATGTTTAACATGAGTAAATGTTTGAACAGAAAGAAATTACAACTTGAAAATCCTAACGAACAAAAGTCTTCTCATCTCAGGGCTTGTTACTTCAAATGGTGCCTCCTGTAGGGATGGTAGAAGCACTCCGCCTGGCCATCTTGGGTGAATTCCACAGCTCCTTCCTCAATTAGGTCCTGGATCTTATTCTTCAAAGTCCAACAATCCTCTATAGCATGCCCCGGGCTGTCAGAATGATAAGCGCAGTGAGCATTGGGGTTATACCTTGAAGGTGTCTTGTTGGGATTCTTAGGAGGATCCTTTCGAGTTACCAAGTTCAACCTCAGCAGTTGTTGTAAGGCTTGAGGCAGCGACACGTTGAGCTCGGTGAATTGCCTTTGGGGCTTGTCTGGTTGAAGCTGGTGAGGTTGATACTGAATTGGTGATACTGGAGCCATATGAGGAGCTTTCTCCTTGCCTCTTTGTCTCAAAGATGGTCGAACGATGACTGGCTTTTTACCCTTAGATGTTTGCCCCAGTTGGTTACCCTGAATCAGTTGGTTGACGAGAAACCGGAGTTCATCTTGTCTTTGGGCTAAACCTTGAATGGCATTTCTCTGCCCCAACATTTGGGCTTTCATTGCATCCATCTCAGCTTGTAGGTGTTTCAACCTTTCATCCTCAGCACTGTTCTTGACAAAAGTCCCCATGAGAAGTGTCCTTAGCTCCTCCTGCCCCTTGGATAGATTCAGGAGGATTTCCTCGAACCGAGTCTCTTGAGCCAGAAGTTCCTGGTTATCTGGTTGGAAGGCCATTGCTGAAATAAACAGCGAGAAAGGTAAGTGACCTGCAACAAGGATACCTGTTATGTAATGATGTGTATGACATGCATGCAATGTTTTCAAGGATCCCGCAGGATAAACAAGAAAATTTGTTAGAATTTGGGTCCGGTAGCTTGATTGAAAGAACTTCATATTTGTTGAGAGTCTTTCTTCAAGGGTCAAAGGCTCACCATGTCAAGTGGGTCATAGCCCCTGACAACCTTGGCTAGAGGAAAATAAATCCTCTTTGCCCCTTGCTAGCTGTGTTGGTTTATCATGACCTGCATCACAAGCCCTTGAGATCCTTGAAATGGGTTAGGATGTATGCAATGGTATGATGTCATGATGCATGGGGTAATATAGGTAACCCTGTTATGAGTCCCTAATTGAGGACTATAGGCAAGACCTGCAAGAAACTCAATACACCCTGTTATAAGTCCCAATTAAGGACCATAAACAAAACTTGCGGGTAGTTCATGTGTCAGATAAAGCATGCAAGTAGCCAAGTACGAAGGCACACAAGTCACACAAGAGAAGCCCTTAGAGTTTAGGCCAGCATGAGGTCTGGGTATTACCCTCTTGAAGTTGGTGGGTTCATACCTGTCCTATCAAAAGTAACCGGGTTCTTAGAGGATCCCAATATCATTGACTACCCTCAATCGGTCATAACTCCAGCATCGCAATCTTTTCTTGCGGCCAGAACCATCACGAGAGTTTAGCCTCAATGGGCGTAGCATACTGCTACTGTTCTAATGGCCAAGTTGTGTCATTTAAAGTTCTAAGGTTGTTGGTGCTTAATGGCTCCTCAGAAGACCCATATTCTCCTCGTTGCAACACAAGGGATATCGGTACAGACCAAGGTGCCACACCAACGTAGCCACTATTTCACCCGTGTCGGTCTACGCCGGACAGGTCCCTCACAGCTTATGCTACCTAAACAGGGTATCCCCAGATCCGGGTTAGGATCTATGTAACTCCAATGCAACCCACAAATTTAAAGCAAGCAAATCAATACAATTGAAAACACAGTTATGAACTAACCCTAAGGTACACCTCACTTTAAGTATTTGTCCCCAGCAGAGTCTCCAGTTCTGTGATCGGTGGATCTGGAACTGACTGTTTAACGCTGGTTCGCGAAATGTCGCGGAAGCAAGAGTCGCCACCGTCTTTTATTTTCTCCAAATGGAAAGGACAAAAGCACAGAAAAATTCCTTAAAGAGATTGCTCTCGGTTCGGGAGGTAAATTATAGAAAGGGAAGGTGTTAGCACCCTTTCTATCCATGGTTATCCATGGGCTCTTAGATACTTGCTCACTTGTGTTTTCAAAATGGTTTGTTTGCTTTTCAACTGTGGGTTTTAAAAAAGTTTCTTTGAAAATTTCAGTTCGACTCTTGTATCGGTCCTCAAGAGTGTTTGAAAAGTTGCTTTCGAAAGCTTTTTGAAAAAGGTGTCGGTGTGAAAAGTATTTTTGAATTTGTTTTGAAATTAGAGCAAGTATCTAGAGTCGTCTACCTACCCTAAGGAATTCATCTGTGTAAATGTCCTTAAAGTAGTGCCATCCCACCATTGAGAGGTAGGTAGCACCACCGTTGGAGGTGTTCGGGTCAATTCGAGGTTTGGGACATGGTGATCACCAGAGCAATAGGAAGATACCTTAGAAGCTACCCTCATGCCAGGTTCCCGGATCATGAGGACTTACTAAGACATCCTCTACTCGACGATCACCTTTCGAGGCAAGGCAACAGTGAGGCGTACCCTAGGGGTGGTGTGTGCGATTCGTGTGTTGTTTTCATTTATTTTTGTCTTTTGTCAAAGTGATTGGTGTTCTACGCTTGTTTTTATTTTATCCATACATTCTTTCATGCTTTTGATTAACAGTTAAAAATATTGCAGGAATGTAAAGATCTAAAGCTATTACAAAGGCGCGGGTCCACATCGCCAAAAATTAACCAGGACCCGATTTGACAGAAAAAATAAATAGACAAAGTAAATAAAGAATTGAAAAGTGCGAGTACATGGCTTCGGGAGAGATACATAATATTATAAAGAAATAAAAATAAATGTGAATTAATAAGAATTAAAACGAAACGAGGGCGTTGGACCCTTTTGCAAAATTTAAAATTAATGAGGAATTAAAATTAAAGGAATGCAAGAATTTGTTTTTTTGGTGTTTGTTAGTATTTTAAGATTTAATAGAAAAAATTAATTGCAATTAAACGCTAACCCTAATTCTATTTTATTTTAATTTATTAAGAATACGTTAAAATTTAACCTAAATTAAACCTAATTTTTTATATACAATTTTAATTATGAAAATAAATAAATAAAATAAATAATATTATTGTGAAAAAGAAAAAATTAAGAGGAATAAAACATTTATTAAACCTAGTTCTATATTTTTTAGATTTTGTTATGAAAGGAATTAAAATTAAAACCCTAATTTAAACTAATTAATTTACATGCAATTTTACAAGAAATATTAAAATAAAAATATTTATTCTTTAATTCTTTTTTTCTGATTTTTTTTTTAGGATGTTTTTTGTATTTTGTGAAAATATTTAATTAAATTGGACAGTAATTAAAAAAAATAAAAATTATTATAAGAATAGAAAAAATAGAGAAAATTAAAAGAAGTTGCAAACCAAGGGGGGTGGTAGTCCCCAACATGGAGGTGCAATCATGGAGATTCTGGCCCAATAAGCATGGTCCATTTGACCTTTTCAGACAACCTGCTGGCATATTGACTAGGGTTTAGGGTGTCCCTCCAATCCATGCCTTTGATCTGATCTTGAGATGGACGTGGCACGTTTGATTTGGCAGTGTATGATGGTCTTCAGTTCAAACGCTATACCTGAATATTAATTGCAAAATAACAAATGGAAAGGGTGAAGACCTGGGATCGAACCCAAGTCATTAACATTGCCAATAGCTACGCTCGCCACTGAGCCATTCCATGCGTTGTTAATACATAATGAATAACAAATATTATAAAAGAAAAATCAACGCATTAGTGGACTTTACGCGCGAGATTCAAAAGAGCCAACCAGCGTGTGACACGAAATCGTCTTCTTCGCTATTCCTGAAACACAAAATATTAAGCAACGATTTTATACGCGTTTTGTTAGGTGGCTTTTGGGAAAATAGCGATTAGCACTAGGGCAATCATAAATTAGGCGCGAGGGTATATTTGAGATCGTCCAGAAGCGCTGAGTTGAATGGTGGTAGTCTTGAGTCTCAATTTTTCCTCGTTTCAAAATCCCCAATTTAAAACTCTGCAAACCATAAAACTCAAACATGGCATATTTGCATACAACACATAAAAAGGCAATTAAGTATATTGGTTAGCTTCAGAATTTTATAAGGAACATGAATCAATGAATAAAATGCTATGAAAATGCTTAGATTTGAGAACACGATTATGAGTTTTTCATGGAATATTTGGAGTTCTGTATACCGATTCCTTGAGCTTTGATGAAGGTTTTTGATTGGAATATGTTCAGTGATCTCCAAGGAAGCTAATGGAACAAGAATTATGCTTTGAATCGCCCTGGAAGTGAGTTTGCAGTTTTGAGTTTTTTGGAGAAAAATTTCAAGTTTGATTATGGCCTTCTTGTGCAGCTTAGTGTCCATTCTGATTAGGGTTGTGATCCTAGCATATGTAGTAGTGAATTAGGTCAAGAAAAATCAATCAAATCCATTGCATTCATTGATTTTGGAAATTTGATTTTCTAAGATTTTTTCATATCTTTTTCCATGTGTTTTTGGTTCAAAATCAAGCCAATCAACCCAAATCTTTCCATATTGGTACAAGCACGAAATCTTGAGGCTAAAACATGTACAAAAAGATTTGTTAGCTTAAGTTAAATATTTTTCACATATTTAATTGATTTAAGTGAATTATTATAAATAAAAATTCAAATAAATAAATAAAAAATGAGAAAATACTTCCCTTTGGGCCAAGTGGTCGTGCACATGCCATGGATGATGAATTATGGAGGAAAAATGGGCCCATTAGCAATTTTAGGTCATTTGGATCAATGTTGACTTTTCAAAATATCCAAAAATTTCCCAACTTCCACAAGGCATAACTTGCTCAATTTTTAAGCTTTTCTCATGTTCTTGGACATTTTGGAAAGGTCTTTGAGTCCTCTAACCAATGCCTTTGGTCCCATGTCATTTTGATTTACCAATCTCAAAGTATGGCCTTTGACTTAAAGTCCCTTTTTGTTGACTTTTGAAAATGACCTATAATGTTGAAATTGATAACTTTTTGTGAGAGCATTTCTTGGACTTGAAGTATGAAGATGAGTTGTAGGAAATGTCTTTCTCTTCAAAATGAGCTTTGGATGGAATTTTTCTGATAATCCATGTGAAAGTTATGCCTTGGTCAATTTCAGTTGACTTTTTCATCTGTCCAAATAAGGAAACTTTTGCATCTTGATGATTTCTGAGCCAAATTTTGAGGATCATGATCAAGCATTGATCAAATGATGTTTGTGGCTTCAAAATGATATGTTGACCAAAAATTTGAACTTTTGACTGTCAAATGACCATTTTGCCCCTACAGTTGACTGTAGTGCAATTTAGGGTTTTGACTGTGCAACCTTGAGCTGAATGTCTTGAAACTTGATATGAGGATGCTTGACCATGTTTATAGGCATGTGAGACGTGATTGGACCTTTGAAAACTCCATTTTCTTGATCAGAACAAAAACCCTAATCTTGACTGTATAGGAGACCTTTGCACTATGCAACCCTTGGGGAGTTTTGCAATTAGACTTTGCAATTTCTTGAAGAATATGGGAGGGCAAATTTTGGGGTACAACACATGGTATAATGCGTATGTGCATGTATCATGATGTATGAAAATGTGATGTTTTAGCTGGGGGAAAATAAATCCCGGAGTTGCTGGAGAATAGAGTTGAATTCTTCGTTTTCGCTGGGGGTGACGAACGAAGATGATAAACTTGCAGGAGAGGATAACTCCGTAGGGGAATAAACTGATGAGGAGATTACTCCGAGGGGAATTACTCTGTGGGAAGAGATGTCCTGCTGAGAATATCACTGATAAACTCTACTAGGGATTCCGCTGATAAGCTCCGTTGAGGATTTCAACGATAAACTCCGCTGGGGATGGATTACCGTTGCTGGTGAGATTGGATCTGTTGAGGATTGAATTCCTGCTTGTGAAAGGAAAGAACTTCGTTGGGGATGATCTTTCAGCTGCAACTTGCTGGGGATAACCATGTTAGACTCTTGTGGGGATAACCCTATGAGTTCTGCTGGGAGTGATTTCTTTGTGCTCTGCAGGGGATAAGTTTCCAGAGTCTACTGGGGGTGATGATTCAACTCCGTTGGGGAAGCTTTTTCAGACTGCGCTGGGGAAATATTGATTCCACTAGAGGTATCTTGTATTCTACCGGGGCACATTCTTATACTTTGTTGAGGAATATTAAGACTGTTGGGGATACTCTTATACTTGCTGGGGAATATTAAGACCCTTTTAGTGCTGATGGTAGACTAACTCTGCTTGGGGAGAGCTACCATTACTACCTTACTCTGCGGGGAGTGAAGGTATTCTTAGCCATATTCTTCAGCTGAATCTACCTTTGTACCTGGTGGACAGAGCAGTTGTACAGTTCAGACAATTCTTATTTGCCCCTGTTTCTGATATTACCAGTAATTCATCTTTCGTTTCGCATGTAAACATTTATGATCGGCAATTAATGTCAAATGCATATATCAAAAATGAACCTTGGACGTTCTTTGTAAATCAAAATAGATAAAGGAAAAACAGTTTGAAATTTTTCTGAAAATGAATTGTATTGATTTTGAAGTTTGGCCTGTAAATAGGCGTTTTTTGTACAAGAGGCTGACGTCCTAGTAAGAGAACACCGCCGAACAAAATTTACACAATTTGTGAAAAGAAAACAAAACAGTTATGTGAATAATCCCACTGGGTTCCAACTCTGCTATTGCCCTTATGTCCTCGAGCATCTCATCACTTTGCTACTGGTTGAAGGTGAATTAGATTGGTTAGTGTCGTCTGAGCTTGATAGTCGATGCCGAAGTCTGGATGCAAAGTGATCCAATGAGACATAGTGTTACGCTTATCCCTAATTTTTGCCTGGACCGCCCTTTCGGGTTTTCAGTCCACTAGGATACCCTTTTTTGCCCAAGCCGCCTTTTCAGGTTTTCGACTTGTCGGGTGTACAGATTTTTTTAATTTTCATCCCTTACTTTTGCCCGAACCCTTTTGGTTCGCCGGGAAGCCCTTATTTTTGCCTAGGCCAGTCGACCTAGCGGGTCTTTGATCACGCGTAGTATCTTTTCACTATGTCTACATTGACGGGGTGAGGAAGGTCGTCACCATCCATGGTGGTTAGAATCATAGCTCCTCCTGAGAAAATGTTCTTAACCATAAATGGCCCTTCGTAGGTAGGGGTCCATTTGCCCCTGGGATCACCTTGAGGTAGAATAATGTGCTTGATTACCAGATCCCCAACTTGATACTTTTGTCATCTAACTTTCTTGTTAAATGCCTTGATCATCCGTTTTTGGTACGTCTGACCATGACAAATAGTAGTAAGTCTCTTTTTATTGATTAGGTTCAGCTGATCAAGCCGGGTCTGAATCCAGTCATCTTCGCTTAAACCTGCATCCTTCATGATTCAGAGAGAGGGTATCTGAACTTCAATGGGAAAGACTGCCTCCATGCCATATACCAAGGAATAGGGGGTTGCCTCTGTTGACGTCCGTGCTGAGGTACGGTACCCATGAAGAGCAAATGGTAACATCTCGTGCCAGTCTTTGTATGTCATGGTCATCTTCTGCACAATTTTCTTAATGTTCTTATTAGCCGCTTCGACAGCCCCATTCATCTTTGGCCGGTAGGGAGAAGAGTTATGATGCTGTATCTTGAATTGCTCGCAGAGCTCGGTGATCATCTTGTTGTTGAGATTGGTACCATTGTCCGTAATGATCCTCTCTGGTACACCGTATAGACAGATCAGGTTATGCCGAATGAGCCGTGCCACGACATTCTTGGTTACAGTAGCAAAGGAAGCTGCTTCAACCCACTTTGTAAAGTAATCAATAGCTACCAGGATGAAACGGTGTTCGTTAGATGCCGTAGGTCTGATCTCGCCGATCATATCAATGCCCCACATTGCAAAAGGCCAAGGTGTTGTCAAGACATTCACATCTTTATCATCAATAAGATAGTGACAGTCAGCATATTTGTCTTAGCCGGCGAACAGCCCATACCGAAGCGTAGGAAGTTCTCTCAAGCAGTGAGTATCGGGTCTCACGGTCGGTAAACTTTTTGCTAAGGTAATAAATAGCATGCTCTTTTCGGCCAGACTCGTCACGCTGCCCCAGCATACTTCTTTGTATTATCCAGCACTTATAAGATCAACGATCTTCCTGTAATTGGAGGCATCAGAATTGATGGCTTGGAGGTAGTATGGCCCTCTTTTTTGGAAGCAATAGTCTAACAAATTCAACAGACACTTCGCAATCATCTTCACCTTCGTCTTCGGCTAAGTTGATCGGACTTTCGAAGTCATAACCGGCAGTAGCAGAATCATTACCAATGGGATCCAGAGTGGATATGGATCATGATATGTGAGTGTGTGCAAAATAGCTGTTTTGCAATATATAATAAAAGAAAGACAAAGAGCACAAAATTTGAAATGCAAGAAAGGTCCAATGCTTTTATTAATGATATATGAAAATGACACACATAAGCCCTCACAAATGAAACCACGGTGCCCCGGGTAAGACACCGGGCCATAAAGTTTAAAACATTGTCTGTTACATATTCAAAACAAAAGTTTCATTACTGGGTAACAAAAGTAATAGGGATGAAGTCCTTTGTTGTCCAGTTGCATTGTCCACCGTCGGTCGTAGAATAGATCCAGTTGTCGAATTCAGACTCTTCCACATCATCTTCAATGGCATTCACCCTCGAGTTACTGATGAACACGGGAGGTCTTCCGATTCGTGCATTCCGAACAGCCCTCTGAGCTTCTGCAGTGAAACCCAAACCAAACTTGTTAGTCTTCTGTGTAAAATCAGGGAGTCGGCCCCAATTTGTACACTCACCCTTCTCAACAACAGCCCGGGCATCCTTTAAGGAATCCATCTTCATAGGAGAGTCTTCAATAACAGTCTCAGTTGACGCCAGCGTCTGGGGAACCTATTCAAAATGCTGAAATGGGGTCTCAATGAACTCCCTATCCATTTCTACGTATCGGAAAGAGTTGAGGTGGCTAACCATGTACTCTTCCTCTCCTTGTATTGTCACAATCCTCCCTTTGACCGGGTACTTCAGCTTCTGGTGGAGTGTTGAGGTTACAGCCCCAGCTTTGTGGATCCATGGACGACCTAGCAGACAAGAATAAGATGGCCAAATGTCCATCACATAAAACGTAAAATTGAAAACCTGAGAACCAACTTTGATTGGGATATCAACCTCTCCATGTACCATTTTCTTAGACCCATCAAAGGCCCTGACAACGATGTTACTTGGTTTCAGCTCCAACCCTTCATAATCTAACCGGTCTAGAGCTTTTTTCGGCAAGACGTTCAATGAGGAACCAGTATCCACCAATACATGTGCAAGAGTAGTGCCCATGCATTCAATGGAGACATGCAGGGCATCATTGTAATTCTTCCCTTTAGTAGTCAAGTCGGCATCCGAGAAACCTAAACCATTATCAGCAGTCAAATTGGCCACGCAATCTGTAAACTGGTCAGCTGATGTTTCTTGTGGTACGTGGGAAGTCTTCAAAAAGGTAATCAGAGCCTTGGCATGGGCCTCTGAGCATAACAACAGTGACAACATAGAAATCTTGGATGGGGTTTGCCCCAGCTGCTCAACTACATTATAGTCACTCTTTTTGATGATCTTTAGGATCTCTTCTATCTCTTGCTTAGAAGCTTCAACAGTAATCGTCTTCGGTGCCTCCGTCTGGGCAGGCACATCAGTGGTGATCCCTTTGCCCCGATTGTCAGATGACTCGGCGACAGGGGTAAGGATAGGAACTTGAACAGGAATTGTGGCAGGTACACTGGCAGGTGTAATAACAACCAGTCTTCGAGCAGTTGGTGGAGAGATATCAGGCGAGAAAAGTCTTCCACTGCGGGTGACTTTAGCAGCTCCAACAATATTGCTGACATCAGTATCAGCATCCAACTCTTGCTTAACTCCATGAAAATAAACATCAGCCCCATAGTGCCAAGGGACAGCTTTATCAAAGGTGTAGGGGATGGGCCCCGAAACAGTGATGATTACAGGTGCGGTTCTCGGAACAGATGTAAGTCTAACAGGCTTCCTCGAGGGAGCCTTGGAAGAATTGTCGAAAATGGTAATAATGGCAACTTCTTCAGTAGGAACGGAGGGAACAACAATATTTTCAAACAGGATCTCCTTACTATCCATCAAGTTTTGGATACTTGATTTCAAAAATGGGCAACCGGTAGGTAAAACAGAACACATACGGCAACCTTCGTCACAGCCCGGAAATAAACCGGCTAGCAAAAGGTTCTTCTTTATAGTCATCAAAGGGGTAACAATATCATCCACAGAAACCACAAATGAGTCTTCTTCTACAGCATTTACTCCATGCTTGGGCATAGGAGAAGTCACAATGTTAGGCCTTTCGGGCGTCTCAAACTCAATCTCCTTCGCATCAATTAAGTCCTGTATATTACTCTTCAAAGTCCAACAATCATCTGTATTATGCCCCGGGCTATCGGAGTGATAAGCACAGCGGGCATTAGGGTTATACCTCGGTGATGTTGTATTTGAATTCTTTGGAGCTTCTTTTAAAATCACCAGATTGGTCTTCAGTAACTGTGGCAGAATCTGAGACAAAGTCATGCTGAGACGGGTGAACTGCCTTCAAGGTCTCTCATCCTTCTGTTGATTGTTGTGCTACGGAGCACCAGCAGGTTTTGAAATAACAACCGCATTAACAGCTTGGCGGTGTTCAGGTATATTCTGTCTTCTTGAACTGTAGACAGCACTAGACTCTTTCTTTAACGGCTTCTTCTCGGTGCTCGATGAAGCACCCTTCTGTATCTTCCCAGCCTTAATGCTAGCTTCAATCCTCTCACCGGTCAAAATGAGCTCTGTAAACCCAAATGAAGAGCTTCCAATCAGATGGTTGAAGAATGGACCAGACAAGGTCCCCAGAAACATGTCCACAAGCTCCCGATCAGCTAAGGGTGGTTGTACTCTTCCGGCGAGGTCCCTCCACTTCTGAGCATAATCTTTGAATCCTTCACCCGTTCCCATTGACATACCCTGGAGTTGGGTACGCGTAAGAGCGAGGTCAGAGTTATACTGATACTGCCTTTAGAATGCAGTAGCCAAATCTTCCCAGCTGCGGATACTGGCTCCGTCTAACTGATAGAACCACTCAAGCTGAGTCCCTGAGAGACTGTCTTGAAAGAAATGGATCCATAGGTTTTTATCAGCGGTATACGGCTGAATCTTCCTCACATATGACCGAAGGTGCAGCTTCGGACAAGAAACTCCGTCATACTTAGCAAAGGCTGGTGCCTTGAATTTGTGGGGAATCACTACCCCAGATGATAGACCTAGATCACCAAAGTCTAGACCAGGCACCTTCTGAACTTCCATAGCACTCAACCGGTCTTTCAGTTTCTTGTATTTATCCTCGGCAAGAGGATACTGTTCTTCATCATAGTCCGTCTCGTTGTCGGAGACCACAGGGCTAGGAGCCCTCCTCTCCTCTTGACTATCTTTCCCTCCAGATGAGGTGGTTAGATCAACTTCATTCTGAAGCCTGTTTCCAAACCTGTGCCCCGTGTTGAACAGGATTGTCCTCTTCTTCTTCTTCTTCTTCTCTTTCAGAATCAGGGTCTTCAAGTCTTGCTGACCCTTAGCTAGATTCATGAACAGCTCTTGGAATTGGGCATTCTGGGCCTGGAGGGCCTTGATGGCTTGCTCAGTTGAAGGTTCAGTAGACATGATGATTGCTGAAATAAACAGCGAAGAAGATAAGAGACCTGTAATGGGTACCTGTTTATGAAGTGCATGGGATGAAATGCGTATGATTTATGATTTCAAAGACAATCGGGAGATTCAAATTTGTAAACAAGAAAGGAAACACACTTTATTAGATTAAACTTTGGAATTCAAATTGTTCAAATGATGCCCTCAGGGCGTTTACAAGAATGGAAATACTGAAAAGTAAATAAAACTGGAAAGGAAATCATCAAAGGTCAATCAATGCTCCCATGGTCTCTTCTTATCAGTATGGACATAGTCGTTGAGAATCCGCTCGTTCTCCAACTGCCTAGTCAACCTCTGGATCTTCTGCGCTTGCTCGTTGAAATTCTCTCGGTAAGAATCATGTTCTTCCCTTAGTTGCATCCAAGACCTTTTCAGTGCCCCAATGTCAGTGGGCATATAAGGATGGAGGATGGTTGGAAGAACCCCTTCTTCATTAGCAATTTCAAGAGTGACAGGCCGGACAGCTTCATATGGCATACCTAACTTCTGAGCACGGATACGGACCCATCTGAGATATGGCTCCATCGGAAGTGAAGTCTTTGGGCCCAGCTCATGTGGATCAGATTGGTGAACTCTATCCCAAGCCTTTATGAATCTGCGGAATTGCTCGTCGCTATCCCCTTGAAAGTCAAAGATGATACTGGGCATTAGCATCTCATGAGGTTCTTCTCTTCTGGCACGCCCGAACTGACGTAGAGCTAAGCAAGGGTTGTAAGAAATTCCTCCATGGGTTCCTAATAGTGGAACATTGGGGTATTCCCCACAACGATCAATAACAGTCACCTCGTCCATACCCTTGAGAGTCCAGATGATGTCATTATGAGAGAGAGACATCACCCTATAAGCCCAGCCCATACCTTCTTTATTCTTCAGCACTGACTTTGGGAGGTGCGAAATAAACCACCTCGATGATAAGGGAGCACAGCACATCAAGGTTCACCGCTTTCGGGTCGTACGAGCATAGAGCTGATGAAGAATGTCGCCCAAGAGAGTGGGTACCGGATTCCGAGAGATGAAGATCTTTATCGCATTCACATCAACAAAGAAGTCGGAGTTTGGAAACAATACCAAGCCGTATATCAGAAGGGCCAGAATATCCTCGAATGCCTTGAAGTCTAGGCTATCCCAGAAATAGTTAGCCTTACCAACCAAGAACTTAGTCAGAAAGCCCTTAGCTCCACTTCTAGTCTCCCAATTAGCCATTACCTCCTCTTTGGTCAAATGAAGGGCTGCAACAATCTCTTCGGGCCTAAGCATCTTTTCCCAACCAGTAAACGGGGTCTGCTCCAGAACAGAGATATCGAGCAGCTCAGAGAATTCTTCTAGGGTGGGAACCAGCTGATAGTCCTGGAAAGTAAAACAATGGTACAGTGGATCATAGAATTGGACCAGGACACTTATCATCTGCTCGTCCAATTTGGAGGTGACCAAACTGAGAAGATAACCATGTCTCCTGAGGAAAGAAGTAGTATCAGGCATCTTTGCTACCAACTCTTTGGGCAAGGTGGGAACCTGAACAAAATTGATCCGGATAGTATTTCTACGCATGGGCATCATGATGACCTACAAAACAGAACAAAGGTGAATCCCTCCTGTCTTTGAAATAGGTTAGTCCAATGCAAGATGTATGCAATGTTATGATGTCATGATGTCATGATAGTAAGCACACCACAAGTATCCATAAAAAGCAAACATGGTAAGGGCACACAAGTCACACAGAGAGCCCTTAGATTTCAGGTTGGCAAGGAGCTTAGGTACTACCCTCTTTCAGTTCAGTTGGTTTAAACCTGTCCTAAAAATAGTAACCGGGTTCTAGAGGATCTCAATATCATTGACTACCCTCAATCGGTCATAATTCCAGTTAAGCAACCTTTTCTTGAAGCCGGAATCATCGCGAGAGTTTAGTCTCAATGAGTGTAGCATACTACTACTGTTCTATGGCCAAGTTGGTCAATTTAAACGTTCTAGGTCAGCTGGTGCTTAATGACCCCTTAGATGACCCATATTCTCCTTGTTCCAACACAAGGGATATCGGTACAATCTAAAGTGCCACACCAACGTAGCTACTTCTTCAACCGTATCGGTCTACGCCGTACAGTTCCCTCACAGTTTATTGCTACTTACCTAAAGGGTATCCTCAGATCCGGGTTAGGATCTATAGAACTCCGATACAAGCCCACAAATATAAATCATACAAAGCATACAATTGAAAACACAATGATCTAGTCCTAAGGTACACCTCACTTATAATATGTCTCCAACAGAGTCGCCAGTTCTGTGATCGATGGGAAAGAGAACTGACTGTTTTGGATATGCTGGTTCGCGTTTTGCGTTTGTTTTTGCAAAATGTCGCGGTAAGTAAGAGTCGCCACCGTCTTTTATTTTATCCAACGAGGAAAGGAAAAAAGCACAGAAAAATTGCTTTTTCGAGATGTTTCTCGGGTTCGGGAGGTAGATTATAGAAAGGGAAGGTGTTAGCACCCTTTCTATCCGTGGTTATCCATGGGCTCTTAGGTACTTGCTCAAAGTGTTTTCAAAATTTGCTTTTCTTTGTGTTTGTGGGTTTGAAAAGAGTTTTTGTTCGAAAGGAGTGTAAGTGCGAAAAGTTTTTATTTTGTTTTAAAAGGAGCAAGTACTTAAGAACCATCTACCTACTCGAAAAGGGAATTAAACTGTGCTAATGTCCTTTAGAAAATGCTAGTCCACTATTGATGAGTAGGTAGCACCGTCGTTGGAGTTTTAAGGGTCAATTTGATTAAGGGACACGTGGTCACTAAAGCAACGTTAGGACGCCTTAGCGGTAATCCTAATGTCTTAGATCATTTTTCCGAGGCAACCGTTTTGAGGCAACTATGATCTTTGGACAAGAGGACGACCTCTAAAACTTCCTATACTCAATGACCACGTTCGAAGGCAACCAAGCGAGGTGTACCCTAAGAGTGCGCATGTGCGAGTGTGTTAGTTCGGTTAATTTTATCTTTGTACATGTCATGGGTGAGCTATGTTGATTTTAAGTTCATACATTGGATCTTGTCATGCATTCCCTATTATCAAACATCTAACAGTGTATAGTTGCGAAATTTAAATTTGCAGAAATTAAATCTAAACTATTACAAGGCGTCGGGTATTTACATCGCCAAAAGCAACCCTTTAATTTAAAATGCGGAAAGTAAAATAAAGAGATAAAATAAAGTCCTAATTAAAAGCTATTACATTCCGAAAGCAATTACAATAATTTGAAAATATGGATCGCGTGCGAGAAAATTAAATCGGCATGTTTTTTTAGGGTTTTGACCCTTTTTGAAAGAAAGCATGTTTTCGTTATTTTTGAATTTATGGAAATTAAATCTAAGTTAATAATTAAATTAATTAATTAATGAAAATATTTTGGGATTTTTGAGTATTTAAGGAAATAAAATAAAATTGGTCAAAGTTTATAAAACCTAATTCTACATTAATTTTAATTATTTTGCAAAAGATGTTGAAATTATACCTAATTAAAACTAAGTTAATTAATTAATATTTATTTACAAAAATAAAGTGATGAAATTAAATTTAATAAATAAAAATAATATTTTTTGTGTTTTCTGATTTTATTAAAAATAATTATTAATTGGTTAATTTAACTAATAAAATAATAATACAAAATAATTAAATAAAAGAAATAAAAGAAAAATAATACTCAAGGGGGTTTGGGCCTAGAGAGGGAGTGACAATCAGCAATTCAGAGGCCCACTTATGCCAGCCTCGTTTGACTTTCTGGAATCCCACGTGCGCCTGTTGACTAGAGCACATGGTGGACGCTCAGCCTTGACCTTTGGATTTGGCCTGAAGGCCATCTGGCGTCTGATGGAATGATGGTATATGGTGGACCGTAGTTGATGAAATGCGCCTGAATACCTAAAACAAAATAATAACAAGCATTTTGGGGGACCTGGGATTCGAACCCAGGTCCCATGAGACTTTGAACAAGCGCACTAACCACCACGCCACTTTGTTGCTTTTGTTATTATATTACACATCAATTATTATATATTAAAACAAGCAATATACTTGGGGGAAAAAATAAAAAGCGCGTTGATTTCAAAAACCACCAATCAGGAGAAGACACGTAGTCGTCTTCTTCAACAAAAAGCCTGGTTATTTACCTGGGATTTCATCCGCAGCTAAATCCATGGCTCGTTCCTAAAACCAACTGTAGGCCATATAAATGCAAACGGAGACCATCATCATGCTCGTCTCTCCTCCTTGAACACAACCATGTCCATGATTTGCCCTAATTTTACCTGTAGCAAAAACGCCTAAAAACAAGAAACGAAAACCCTAGGTTCGGGTGTTACATTACAGTCCATAAAAACGAAATTAAATATTGCAGAATGCTTAGAAATTGAATGATTAGCATGATTGTACAAAAATTTGCTCAAAGGATGCAGGCATATGGAGTCATGATCTCATGTACAGGGTCGTGTTTCAAGCGACTTACAGTGCATTTTAGGTGACGAGAAGGCTTGGTTTTGATGCCTATCGCTTCAGTGGATGGCAAACAAGAACACCACGTTGAGTTTTGGTCTTGAAAACGTCCCTAACCAAGATTTCAGTTTCTCACTTTTCAAGCTTTTTTCAAGTTTTGGTATTTGAAATTTGGCAGCTTTCAGGTCGTGTCCTTGGTGTCTTTGCATTTTGTGAGTATAATAGAAGCCATTAGGTTTAATTTTGGGCCTTGAATCCATGTGAATTGATGATTGAAGATTTGATATGATCTTCCATGAACAAGCTTCCATATTTGTCAAAAAAATCCAATATTTTGTCATGATATGCCTTGATTCGAATTTGGTCATGTCCATAATGATATTAAAGACCTGTAATGATCAAAAAGATACTATTTGATTAAGATTTGGATTTTATTTGGATTTAAATTGATTTAAAATGAATTAAATCAATAAAAATCAAATAAAATATAAAAATTAATAATTGGACATTAAATTGAAGATAGGATACGTCTGTGGTGTGACAAGATCAAATCAAGTGGGAAAAAGTGGGCCCTTTTGTCAAAATTTGAAGTTCTGGGGATAGTTGACTTTTGGCAATTTTGGAAAAATGCCCAACTTCAACAATGTATAACTTCTTCAATTTTGAACTTTTGGAAGTGTTCTTGGACTTTTTAGAAACCTTGAGATGTCCTCTAACCAACCCTTTTGGTATCATCTCATTTTGATATTCCATGCTCAAGTTATACGCTTTGGAAAAAAAGGTGTTTTTGTTGACTTCCAAAAATGACCTATAATGTCCAAATTTGTAACTTCTTGTGAGTGTATTTCTTGATCTTGGGGTGTGAGGATGGATTATAGGAAATTTCATACTCTTCAAAATGAGCTTTGGATGGGTCATTTCTAATAAAGTATGAGAAAGTTATGCTTGTTCAAAGTTGAGTTGACTTTTCCTACAAAACCCTAATTTAGCAACTTTTGAATCTTGATGAATCTTGAGCAATCCTTGATGAATCATGATCAACCCTTGATCAAATGATGAATTATCCTTCAAAATGAGAATGTTGACAAAATATATTGAGGTTTGACCATTTGTAGGTCACAGTTGACTTTTGCCCTAGCACAGTCGATTTTTGGACCTTTTAGGCAATTGACTGACCAAACTTCCTCTGCAAGGCTTGAAATTTGACATGGATGAACTTGAGAACATATTAGGACATTGGGGAGCACTTGAGGTCATTTGGATGCAAGGACCTTGATGCAACACAAAACCCTAATTTGAGGTTGACTGCCTTAGGAGGTGATTTGATTGTCCAACTCTTGAGCCCTCTTGAGCAACTTGGAAGTTATTCTTGACATGTCTTGAGAAATATAGGAGGGAAAATTTTGGGGTACAACAAGTTTACCTAAATAAGAAATAGATGAAGTGAATCAACACATTACAATAAAGTGTACATAAACATGCAGTAGGCTAAGGGTGAATCAAGACATCAAAATAAGTATCCCTAAACAAGCAAAAAGAAAGTGAGTCAAGACATCACAATAAGTATTCCTTAACAAGAAATAGGAAAGTGAGTCAATACATCACATAAAATTTACCTAAACATGCAATAGGAAAGTGAATTAAGACATCACAACAAGTATTCCTAAACAAACAATAGGAAAGTGAGTCAAGACATCACAATAAGTATTCCTTAACAAGAAATAGGAAAGTGAATCAAAACATCACATAAAAATTTAACTAAACATGCTATAGAAAATTGTATCAAGACATCATAACAAGTATTCTTAAACAAGCAATAGGAAAGTGAACCATGTCATTATCTAAGGTTCACCTAAACATACAATAGGCTAAGTGAACCAAGACATCACATAAGAGTTTACCTAAACTTGCAATAGTCGAAGTGAATAAAGACATCACAACAAAGTGTAGCTAAACATTCAGTAGGCTAAGGGAAAATCAAGACATCATAATAACTATTCCTAAACAAACAATAAGAAAGTGAGACAAGACATAACAATAAGTATTCGTAAACAAGCAAGAGGAAAGTGAATCAAGACATCACATAAAATTTACCTACACATGCAATAGGAAAGATAATTAAGACATCACAATAAGTACTCTTAATTAAGCAATAAAACAGTGAATCAAAACATCACAACAATTATTCCTAAACAAGCAATAGGAAAGTGAATCAAGACATCACAACAAATATTCCTAAAAGTAAGTTAATATATCACAATAAGTATTCCTAAATAAGAAATAGGAAAGTGAATCAAGACATCACATAAAATTTACTTAATTATGCAATAGGAAACTGAAGCAAGACATTCCAATAAATATTCCTAAACAGGTAATATGTCAGTGAATCAAGATATCACATAAGGTTCTCCTAAACACGCAATAAGAAAATTGAATCAAAACATCACATAAGAGTTTACCTAAACAAGCAATAGGCGAAGTGAATTAACACATCACAACAAGTAATCCTAAACAGGCAATAGGAAGGTGAATGGAAACATTACAATAAAGTGTACATAAACATGCAATTGGCTAAGGGTGAATCAAGACATCACAGTAAAGTGTACATAAACATGCAATAGGCTAAGGGTGAATCAAGACATCGCAACAAGTATTCCTAAACAAGCAATAGGAAAGTGAATCAAGACATCACAACAAGTATCCCTAAAGAAGCAATAGGAAAGTGAGTTAAGACATCACAATAAGTATTCCTTAACAAAGAAATAGGAAAGTAAATCAAGATTCCACATATAATTTACCTAAACATGCAATAGGAAAGTGAATCAAGACATTAAAATAAGTATTCTTAAACAAGCAATAGGAAAGTGAATCAAGATATCATAACAAGTATTCCTTAACATGAAATAGGAAAGAGATTCAAGACATCACAACAAGTTTTCTTAAACAGGTACTTGAAAAGTGAGTCAGAACATCACAATAAGTATTCTTTAACAAGAAATAGGAAAGTGATTCAAGTCATCACATAATATTTACCTATAAATGCATTAGGAAAGTGAATCAATACATCACAACAAGTATTCCTAAACAAGCAATAGGAAAGTGAACCAAGTCATCATCTAAGGTTCACCGAAACATACAATAGGCTAAGTGAAGCAAGACATCACATAAGAGTTTACCTAAACTAGTAATAGGCGAAGTGAATAAAGACATCACAACAAAGTGTGCCTAAACATGCAGTAAGCTAAGGGTGAGTCAAGACATCACAACATGTATTCCTAAACAAGCAATAGGAATGTGAATCAAGATATAACAATAAGTATTCCTAAACAAGAAATATGATAGTGAATTAAGACATCACATAAAACTTACGTACAAATGCAATAGGAAAGTTAATTAAGACATCACAATAATTATTTCTAATTAAGCAATATAATAGTGAATCAAGACATCAAATAAGGTTTACCTAAACATGCCATAGGCTAAGTAAATCAAGACATCATATAATTGTTTACCTAAAGTAGCAAATGGAAAACTGAACCAAGACATCATTACGAAGTGTACCTAAACATGCAGTAGGCTAAAGGTGAATCAAGAAATCACAACAAGTTTTCTTAAACAAGCAATAGGAAACTGAATCAAGACATCACAACAAATATTCCTAAACAAGCAATAGGATAGTTAGTCAATACATCACAATAAGTGAATCAAGACATCACATAAAATTTACCTAAACATGAAATGGGAACATGAATCAAGTCATTAAATAAGAGTTTACCTAAACAAGCAATAGGCGAATTGAATCAAGACATCAAAACAAGTATTGCTTAACAAGCAATAGGAAAGTGAATCAAGACATCACAATAAAGTGTACATAAACTGGCAATAGTCTGAGGGTGAATCAAGACATCACAACAAGTATTTCTAAACAAGCAATAGGATAGTGAATTAAGACATCACAACAAATATTACTAAACAAGGATCGGGAAAGTGAGTCAAACATCACAATAAGTATTCCTTAACAAGAAATAGGAAAGTGAATCAAGACATCGCATAAAATTTACCTAAACATGCAGATGGGAAGTGAATCAAGACATCACATAAAATTTACCTAAACATGCAATAGGAAAGTGAATCAAGACATCACAACAAGTATTCTTAAACAAGTAATAGGAAAGTGAATCAAGACATCAGATAAGGCTCACCTAAACATGCAATAGGCTAAGTGAATGCAGACATCACATTAGAGTTTACCTAAAGAAGCAATAGGTGAACTGAATCAAGACATTACAATAAAGTGTACCTAAACATGCAATAGGCTAAGGGTGAATCAAGACATCAAAACAAGAATTCGTAAACAAGCAATAAGAAAGTGAGTCAAGACATCACAATAAGTATTCCTTAACAAGAAATAGGAAAGTGAGTCAAGACATCACATAAAATTTACCTAAACATGTAATAGGAAAGTTAATTAAGACATCACAACAAGTATTCCTAAAAAAGCAATAGGAAAGTGAGTCAGGACATCACAATAAGTATTCCTTAATAAGAAATAGGAAATTGAATCAAGAAATCACATAATCTTCACCTAAACATGCAATAGAAAAGTGAATCAATACATGAAAACAAGTATTCTTAAACAAGCAATAGGAAAGTAAATCAAGACATCACAACAAGTATTCCTTAATAAGAAATAGGAAAGTGATTAAAGAAATTACAACATGATTTGTTTAACAGGCAATAGGAAAGTGAATTAGGACATCACAATAAATATTCCTTAACAAGAAATAGGAAAGTGAATCAAAACATCACATAAAATTTACTTAAACATGCTATAGGAAAGTGAATCAAGGCATCACAACAAGTATTCTTAACAAGCAATAGGAAAGTGAACCATGTCATCATCTAAGGTTTACCTAAACATACAATAGGCTAAGTGAACCAAGAAATCACATAAGAGTTTACCTAAACTTGCAATAGTCGAACTGAATAAAGACATCACAATAAAGTGTACCTAAACATACAGTAGGCTAATGGAGAATCAAGACATCACAACAACTATTCAAAAACAAACATTAAGAAAGTGAGTCAAGACATAACAATAAGTAATCGTAAACAAGCAAGAGGAAAGTGAATCAAGACATCACATAAAATTTACGTACACATGCAATAGGAAAGTTAATTAAGACATCACAATGAGTATTCTTAATTAAGAAATAAAACAGTGAATCAAAACATCACAACAATTATTCCTAAACAAGCAATAGGAAAAGGAATCAAGACATCACAACAAATATTCCTAAACAGGCGATAGGAAAGTTAGTTAATACATCACAATAAGTATTCCTAAACAAGCAATGGGAAAGTGAATATAACACATCACATAAAATTTAATTAATTATGCAATAGGAAACTGAAGCAAGACATGCCAATAAGTATTCCTAAACAAGTAATATGACAGTATATCAAGACATCACCTAAAGTTCTCCTAAACATGCAATCAGAAAAATAAATCAAGAAATCACATAAGAGTTACCTAAACAAGCAATAGGCGAAGTGAATCAACACATCATAAAAAGTATTCCTAAACAGGCAATAGGAAGGTGAATCGAGACATTACAATAAAGTGTACATAAACAAATATTTCTAAACAAGCAATAGGATAGTGAATTAAGACACATCACAACAAATATTCCTAAACAAGGAACGGGAAAGTGAGTCAAACATCACAATAAGTATTCCTTAACAAGAAATAGGAAAGTGAATCAAGACATCACATAAAAATTACCTAAACATGCATAAGGAAAGTGAATCAAGACATCACATAAAATTTACCTAAACATGCAATAGGAAAGTGAATCAAGACATCACAACAAGTATTCCTAAACAAGTAATAGGAAATTGAATCAAGACATCACAAAAGGCTCGCCTAAACATACAATAGGCTAAGTGAATCAAGACATCACATAAGAGTTTACCTAAAGAAGCAATAGGTGAAGTGAATCAACAAATTACAATAAAGTGTTCATAAACATGCAGTAGGCTAAGGGTGAATCAAGACATCAAAATAAGTATTCCTAAACAAGCAATAAGAAAGTGAGTCAAGACATCACAATAAGTATTCATTAACAAGAAATAGGAAAGTGAGTCAAGACATCACATAAAATTTACCTAAACATGCAATAGGAAAGTGAATTAAGACATCACAACAAGTATTCCTAAACAAACAATAGAAAAGTGAGTCAAGACATCACAATAATTATTCCTTAATAAGAAATAGGAAAGTGAGTTAAAACATCACATAAAAATTTACCTAAACATGCTATAGAAAATTGAATCAAGACATCATAACAAGTATTCTTGAACAAGCAATAGGAAAATGAACCATGCTATCATCTAAGGTTAACCTAAACATACAATAGGCTAAGTGAACCAAGACATCACATAAGAGTTTACCTAAACTTGCAATAGTCGAAGTGAATAAAGACATCACAACAAAGTGTAGCTAAACATTCAGTAGGCTAAGGGAAAATGAAGACATCATAACAACTATTCCTAAACAAACAATAAGAAAGTGAGTCAAGACATAACAATAAGTATTCGTAAACAAGCAACAGGAAAGTGAATCAAGACATCACATAAAATTTACCTACACGTGCAATAGGAAAGTTAATTAAGACATCACAATAATTACTCTTAATTAAGCAATAAAATAGTGAATCAAACCATCACAACAATTATTCCTAAACAAGCATTAGGAGAGTGAATCAAGACATCACAACAAATATTCCTAAACAAGCGATAGGAAAGTTAGTTAATATATCACAATAAGTATTCCTAAATAAGAAATAGGAAAGTGAATCAAGACATCACATAAAATTTACTTAATTATGCAATAGGAAACTGAAGCAAGACATTCCAATAAGTATTCCTAAACAGGTAATATGACAGTGAATCAAGATATCACATAAGGTTCTCCTAAACACGCAATAAGAAAATTGAATCAAGACATCACATAAGAGTTTACCTAAACAAGGAATAGGCGAAGTGAATTAACACATCACAACAAGTATTCCTAAACAGGCAATAGGAAGGTGAATGGAAACATTACAATAAAGTGTACATAAACATGCAATTCGCTAAGGGTGAATCAAGACATCACAGTAAAGTGTACATAAACATGCAATAGGCTAAGGGTGAATCAAGACATTGCAACAAGTATTCCTAAACAAGCAATAGGAAAGTGAATCAAGACATCACAACAACTATTCCTAAACAAGCAATAGGAAAGTGAGTCAAGACATCACAATAAGTATTCCTTAACAAAGAAATAGGAAAGTAAATCAAGATTCCACATATAATTTACCTAAACATGCAATAGGAAAGTGAATCAAGACATTAAAATAAGTATTCTTAAACAAGCAATAGGAAAGTGAATCAAGATATCTTAACAAGTATTCCTTAACAAGAAATAGGAAAGAGATTCAAGACATCACAACAAGTTTTCTTAAACAGGTACTTGAAAAGTGAGTCAGAACATCACAATAAGTATTCTTTAACAAGAAATAGGAAAGTGATTCAAGTCATCACATAATATTTACCTATAAATGCATTAGGAAAGTGAATCAAGACATCACAACAAGTATTCCTAAACAAGCAATAGGAAAGTGAACCATGTCATCATCTAAGGTTCACCGAAACATACAATAGGCTAAGTGAAGCAAGACATCACATAAGAGTTTACCTAAACTAGCAATAGGCGAAGTGAATAAAGACATCACAGCAAAGTGTACCTAAACATGCAGTAAGCTAAGGGTGAGTCAAGATATCACAACATGTATTCCTAAACAAGCAATAGGAATGTGAATCAAGATATAACAATAAGTATTCATAAACAAGAAATATGATAGTGAATTAAGACATCACATAAAACTTACGTACAAATGCAATAGGAAAGTTAATTAAGACATCACAATAATTATTTCTAATTAAGCAATATAATAGTGACTCAAGACATCAAATAAGGTTTACCTAAACATGCCATAGGCTAAGTAAATCAAGACATCACATAAGTGTTTACCTAAAGTAGCAAATGGAAAACTGAACCAAGACATCACAACAAAGTGTACCTAAACATGCAGTAGGCTAAAGGTGAATCAAGAAATCACAACGAGTTTTCTTAAACAAGCAATAGGAAATTGAATCAAGACATCACAACAAATATTCCTAAACAAGCAATAGGATAGTTAGTCAATACATCACAATAAGTGAATCAAAACATCACATAAAATTTACCTAAACATGAAATGGGAACATGAATCAAGTCATTAAATAAGAGTTTACCTAAACAAGCAATAGGCGAAGTGAATCAAGACATCAAAACAAGTATTGCTTAACAAGCAATAGGAAAGTGAATCAAGACATCACAATAAAGTGTACATAAACTGGAAATAGTCCGAGTGTGAATCAAGACATCACAACAAGTATTTCTAAACTCGCAATAGGATAGTGAATTAAGACATCACAATAAATATTCCTAAACAAGGAACGGGAAAGTGAGTCAAACATCACAATAAGTATTCCTTAACAAGAAATAGGAAAGTGAATCAAGACATCGCATAAAATTTACCTAAACCTGCAGATGGGAAGTGAATCAAGACATCACATAAAATTTACCTAAACATGCAATAGGAAAGTGAATCAAGACATCACAACAAGTATTCTTAAACAAGTAATAGGAAAGTGAATCAAGACATCACATAAGGCTCACCTAAACATGCAATAGGCTAAGTGAATCAAGAAATCACATAAGAGATTACCTAAAGAAGCAATAGGTGAACTGAATCAAGACATTACAATAAAGTGTACCTAAACATGCAATAGGCTAAGGGTGAATCAAGACATCAAAACAAGAATTCGTAAACAAGCAATAAGAAAGTGAGTCAAGACATCACAATAAGTATTCCTTAACAAGAAATAGGAAAGTGAGTCAAGACATCACATAAAATTTACCTAAACATGCAATAGGAAAGTTAATTAAGACATCAAAACAAGTATTCCTAAACAAGCAATCGGAAAGAGAGTCAAGACATCACAATAAGTATTCCTTAATAAGAAATAGGAAATTGAATCAAGAAATCACATAATGTTCACCTAAACATGCAATAGAAAAGTGAATCAATACATGAAAACAAGTATTCTTAAACAAGCAATAGGAAAGTAAATCAAGACATCACAACAAGTATTCCTTAATAAGAAATAGGAAAGTGATTAAAGAAATTACAACATGATTTGTTTAACAGGCAATAGGAAAGTGAATCAGGACATCACAATAAATATTCCTTAACAAGAAATAGGAAAGTGAATCAAAACATCACATAAAATTTACCTAAACATGCTATAGGAAAGTGAATCAAGGCATCACAACAAGTATTCTTAAACAAGCAATAGGAAAGTGAACCATGTCATCATCTAAGGTTTACCTAAACATACAATAGGCTAAGTGAACCAAGAAATCACATAAGTGTTTACCTAAACTTGCAATAGTCGAACTGAATAAAGACATCACAACAAAGTGTACCTAAACATACAGTAGGCTAATGCAGAATCAAGACATCACAGCAACTATTCAAACACAAACATTAAGAAAGTGAGTCAAGACATAACAATAAGTAATCGTAAACAAGTAAGAGGAAAGTGAATCAAGACATCACATAAAATTTACGTACACATGCAATAGGAAAGTTAATTAAGACATCACAATGGGTATTCTTAATTAAGAAATAAAACAGTGAATCAAAACATCACAACAATTATTCCTAAACAAGCAATAGGAAAGGGAATCAAGACATCACAACAAATATTCCTAAACAAGCGATAGGAAAGTTAGTTAATACATCACAATAAGTATTCCTAAACAAGCAATAGGAAAGTGAATATAACACATCACATAAAATTTAATTAATTATGCAATAGGAAACTGAAGCAAGACATGCCAATAAGTATTCCTAAAGAAGTAATATGACAGTATATCAAGACATCACCTAAAGTTCTCCTAAACATGCAATAAGAAAATTAAATCAAGAAATCACATAAGAGTTACCTAAACAAGCAATAGGCGAAGTGAATCAACACATCATAAGTATTCCTAAACAGGTAATAGGAAGGTGAATCAAGACATTACAATAAAGTGTACATAAACAAATATTTCTAAACAAGCAATAGGATAGTGAATTAAGACACATCACAACAAATATTCCTAAACAAGGAACGGGAAAGTGAGTGAAACATCACAATAAGTATTCCTTAACAAGAAATAGGAAAGTGAATCAAGACATCACATAAAATTTACCTAAACATGCAGAAGGAAAGTGAATCAAGACATCACATAAAATTTACCTAAACATGCAATAGGAAAGTGAATCAAGACATCACAACAAGTATTCCTAAACAAGTAATATGAAATTGAATCAAGACATCACAAAAGGCTCGCCTAAACATACAATAGGCTAAGTGAATCAAGACATCACATAAGAGTTTACCTAAAGAAGCAATAGGTGAAGTGAATCAACACATTACAATAAAGTGTACATAAACATGTAGTAGGCTAAGGGTGAATCAAGACATCAAAATAAGTATTCCTAAACAAGCAATAAGAAAGTGAGTCAAAAAATCACAATAAGTATTCCTTAACAAGAAATAGGAAAGTGAGTCAAGACATCACATAAAATTTACCTAAACATGCAATAGGAAAGTGAATTAAGACATCACAATAAGTATTTTCCTAAACAAAATATAGAAAAGTGAGTCAAGACATCACAATAATTATTCCTTAACAAGAAATAGGAAAGTGAATCAAAACATCACATAAAAATTTACCTAAACATGCTATAGAAAATTGAATCAAGACATCATAACAAGTATTCTTAAACAAGCAATAGGAAAGTGAACCATGTTATCATCTAAGGTTCACCTAAACATACAATAGGCTAAGTGAACCAAGACATCACATAAGAGTTTACCTAAACTTGCAATAGTCGAAGTGAATAAAGACATCACAACAAAGTGTAGCTAAACATTTAGTAGGCTAAGGGAAAATGAAGACATCATAACTACTATTCCTAAACAAACAATAAGAAAGTGAGTCAAGACATAACAATAAGTATTCGTAAACAAGCAAGAGGAAAGTGAATCAAGTCATCACATAAAATTTACCTACACATGCAATAGGAAAGTTAATTAAGACATCACAATAAGTACTCTTAATTAAGCAATAAAACAGTGAATCAAACCATCACAACAATTATTCCTAAACAAGCATTAGGAAAGTGAATCAAGACATCACAACAAATATTCCTAAACAAGCGATAGGAAAGTTAGTTAATATATCACAATAAGTATTCCTAAATAAGAAATAGGAAAGTGAATCAAGACATCACATAAAATTTACTTAATTATGCAATAGGAAACTTGAGCAAGACATTCCAATAAATATTCCTAAACAGGTAATTTGACAGTGAATCAAGATATCACATAAGGTTCTCCTAAACACGCAATAAGAAAATTGAATCAAGACATCACATAAGAGTTTACCTAAACAAGCAATAGGCGAAGTGAATTAACACATCACAACAAGTATTCCTAAACAGGCAATAGGAAGGTGAATGGAAACATTACAATAAAGTGTACATAAACATGCAATTGGCTAAGGGTGAATCAAGACATCACAGTAAAGTGTACATAAACATGCCATAGGCTAAGGGTGAATCAAGACATCGCAACAAGTATTCCTAAACAAGCAATAGGAAAGTGAATCAAGACATCACAACAACTATTCCTAAACAAGCAATAGGAAAGTGAGTCAAGACATCACAATAAGTATTCCTTAACAAAGAAATAGGATAGTAAATCAAGATTCCACATATAATGTACCTAAACATGCAATAGGAAAGTGAATCAAGACATTAAAATAAGTATTCTTAAACAAGAAATAGGAAAGTGAATCAAGATATCATAACAAGTATTCCTTAACAAGAAATAGGAAAGAGATTCAAGACATCACAACAAGTTTTCATAAACAGGTACTTGAAAAGTGAGTCAGAACATCACAATAAGTATTCTTTAACAAGAAATAGGAAAGTGATTCAAGTCATCACATAATATTTACCTATAAATGCATTAGGAAAGTGAATCAAGACATGACAACAAGTATTCCTAAACAAGCAATAGGAAAGTAAACCACGTCATCATCTAAGGTTCACCGAAACATACAATAGGCTAAGTGAAGCAAGACATCACATAAGAGTTTACCTAAACTAGCAATAGGCGAAGTGAATAAAGACATCACAACAAAGTGTACCTAAACATGCAGTAAGCTAAGGGTGAGTAAGCAATAGGAATGTGAATCAAGATATAACAATAAGTTTTCCTAAACAAGAAATATGATAGTGAATTAAGACATCACATAAAAGTTACGTACAAATGTAATAGGAAAGTTAATTAAGACATCACAATAATTATTTCTAATTAAGCAATATAATAGTGAATCAAGACATCAAATAAGGTTTACCTAAACATGCCATAGGCTAAGTAAATCAAGACATCACATAAGTGTTTACCTAAAGTAGCAAATGGAAAACTAAACCAAGACATCACAACGAAGTGATCCTAAACATGCAGTAGGCTAAAGGTGAATCAAGAAATCACAACAAGTTTTCATAAACAAGCAATAGGAAATTGAATCAAGACATCACAACAAATATTCCTAAACAAGCAATAGGATAGTTAGTCAATACATCACAATAAGTGAATCAAGACATCACATAAAATTTACCTAAACATGAAATGGGAACATGAATCAAGTCATTAAATAAGAGTTTACCTAAACAAGCAATAGGCGAATTGAATCAAGACATCAAAACAAGTATTGCTTAATAAGCAATAGGAAAGTGAATCAAGACATCACAATAAAGTGTACATAAACTGGCAATAGTCTGAGGGTGAATCAAGACATCACAACAAGTATTTCTAAACAAGCAATAGGATAGTGAATTAAGACATCACAACAAATATTCCTAAACAAGGAACGAGAAAGTGAGTCAAACAAAACAATAAGTATTCCTTAACAAGAAATAGCAAAGTGAATCAAGACATCGCATAAAATTTACCTAAACATGCAGATGGGAAGTGAATCAAGACATCACATAAAATTTACCTAAACATGCAATAGGAAAGTGAATCAAGACATTACAACAAGTATTCTTAAACAAGTAATTGGAAAGTGAATCAAGACATTACATAAGGCTCACCTAAACATGCAATAGGCTAAGTGAATCAAGACATCACATAAGAGTTTACCTAAAGAAGCAATAGGTGAACTGAATCAAGACATTACAATAAAGTGTACCTAAACATGCAATAGGCTAAGGGTGAATCAAGACATCAAAATAAGAATTCGTAAACAAGCAATAAGAAAGTGAGTCAAGACATCACAATAAGTATTCCTTAACAAGAAATAGGAAAGTGAGTCAAGACATCACATAAAATTTACCTAAACATGCAATAGGAAAGTTAATTAAGACATCACAACAAGTATTCCTAAACAAGCAATAGAAAAGTGAGTCAGGACATCACAATAAGTATTCCTTAACAAGAAATAGGAGATTGAATCAAGAAATCACATAATGTTCACCTAAACATGCAATAGAAAAGTGAACAATACATGAAAACAAGTATTCTTAAATAAGAAATAGGAAAGTAAATCAAGACATCACAACAAGTATTCCTTAAAAAGCATTAGGAAAGTGATTAAAGAAATTACAACATGATTTCTTTAACAGGTATTAGGAAAGTGAGTCAGGACATCACAATAAATATTCCTTAACAAGAAATATGAAAGTGAATCAAAACATCACATAAAATTTACCTAAACATGCTATAGGAAAGTGAAGAAAGGCATCACAACAAGTATTCTTAAACAAGCAATAGGAAAGTGAACCATGTCATCATCTAAGGTTTACCTAAACATACAATAGGCTAAGTGAACCAAGAAATCACATAAGAGTTTACCTAAACTTGCAATAGTCGAACTGAATATAGACATCACATCAAAGTGTACCTAAACATGCAGTAGGATAAGGGAGAATCAATACATCACAACAACTATTTAAAAACAAACAATAAGAAAGTGAGTCAAGACATAACAATAAGTATTCGTAAACAAGCAAGAGGAAAGTGAATCAAGACATCACATAAAATTTACGTACACATGCAATAGGAAAGTTAATTAAGACATCACAATGAGTAATCTTAATTGCGAAATAAAATAGTGAATCAAAACATCACAACAATTATTCCTAAACAAGCAATAGGAAAGGGAATCAAGACATCACAACAAATATTCATAAACAAGCGATAGGAAAGTTAGTTAATACATCACAATAATTATTCCTAAACAAGCAATAGGAAAGCGAATATCATCACATAAAATTTACTTAATTATGCAATAGGAAACTGAAGCAAGACATGCCAATAAGTATATCTAAACAAGTAATATGACAGTATATCAAGACATCACATAAAGTTCTCCTAAACATGCAATAAGATAATTTAATCAAGAAATCACATAAGAGTTTACCTAAAAAAGCAATAGGCAAAGTGAATCAACACATCATAACAAGTATTCCTAAACACGCAATAGGAAGGTGAATCAAGACATTACAATAAAGTGTACATAAACATGCAATTGGCTAAGGGTGAATCAAGACATCACAATAAAGTGTACATAAATAAGCAATAGGCTAAGGGTGAATCAAGACATCAAAACAAATATTTCTAAACAAGCAATAGGATAGTGAATTAAGACACATCACAACAAATATTCCTAAACAAGGAACGGGAAAGTGAGTCAAACATCACAATAAGTATTCCTTAACAAGAAATAGGAAAGTGAATCAAGACATCACATAAAATTTACCTAAACATGCAGAAGGAAAGTGAATCAAGACATCACATAAAATTTACCTAAACATGCAATAGTAAAGTGAATCAAGACATCACAACAAGTATTCCTAAACAAGTAATAGGAAATTGAATCAAGACATCACAAAACGCTCGCCTAAACATGCAATAGGCTAAGTGAATCAAGACATCACATAAGAGTTTACCTAAAGAAACAATAGGTGAAGTGAATCAACGCATTACAATAAAGTGTACATAAACATGCAGTAGGCTAAGGGTGAATCAAGACATAAAATTAAGTATTCCTAAACAAGCAATAAGAAAGTGAGTCAAGACATCACAATAATTAGTCCTTAACAAGAAATAGGAAAGTGAGTCAAGATATCACATAAAATTTACCTAAACATGCAATAGGAAAGTGAATTAAGACATCACATTAAGTATTCCTAACCAAGCAATAGGAAAGTGAGTCAGGACATCACAATGAGTATTCCTTAATAAGAAATCGGAAAGTGAATCAAAACATCACATAAAATTTACCTAAACATGCTATAGAAAAGTGAATCAAGACATCACAACAAGTATTCTTAAACAAGCAATAGGAAAGTGAACCATGTCATTATCTAAGGTTCACCTAAACATACAATAGGCTAAGTGAACCAAGAAATCACATAAGAGTTTACCTAAACTTGCAATAGTCGAAGTGAATAAAGACATCACAACAAAGTGTACCTAAACATGCAGTAGGCTAAGGGAAAATCAAGACATCATAACAACTATTCCTAAACAAACAATAAGAAAGTGAGTCAAGACATAGCAATAAGTATTCTCGTAAACAAGCAAAAGGAAAGTGAATCAAGACATCACATAAAATTTACCTACACATGCAATAGGAAAGTTAATTAAGACATCGCAATAAGTATTCTTAATTAAGCAATAAAATAGTGAATCAAAACAGCACAACAATTATTCCTAAATAAGCAATAGGAAAGTGAATCAAGACATCACAACAAATATTCCTAAATAAGCGATAGGAAAGTTAGTTAATATATCACAATAAGTATTCCTAAACAAGCAATTGGAAAGTGAATCAAGACATCACATAAAATTTACTTAATTATGCAATAGGAAACTGAAGCAAGACATTCCAATAAGTAGTCCTAAACGAGTAATATGACAGTGAATCAAGACATCGCATAAGGTTCTCCTAAACTTGCAATAGGAAAATTTAATCAAGACAGCTCATAAGAGTTTATCTAAACAAGCAATAGGCGAAGTGAATCAACACATCACAACAAGTATTCCTAAACAGGCAATAGGAAGGTGAATCGAAACATTACAATAAAGTGTACATAAACATGCATTTGGCTAAGGGTGAATCAAGACATCACAGTAAAGTGTACATAAACATGCAATAGGCTAAGGGTGAATCAAGACATCGCAACAAGTATTCCTAAACAAGCAATAGGAAAGTGAATCAAGACATCACAACAAGTATTCCTAAACAAGCAATAGGAAAGTGAGTCAAGACATCACAATAAGTATTCCTTAACAAAGAAATAGGAAAGTAAATCAAGATATCACATATAATTTACCTAAACATGCAATAGGAAAGTGAATCAAGACATTAAAATAGGTATTCTTAAACAAGCAATAGGAAAGTGAATCAAGATATCACAACAAGTATTCCTTAACAAGAAATAGGAAAGTGATTCAAGACATCACAACAAGTTTTCTTAAATAGGTACTTGAAAAGTGAGTCAGGATATCACAATAAGTATTCCTTAACAAGAAATCGGAAAGTGATTCAAGACATCACATAAAATTTACCTAAAAATGCAATAGGAAAGTGAATCAAAACATGACAACAAGTATTCCTAAATAAGCAATAGGAAAGTGAACCATGTCATCATCTAAGGTTCACAGAAACATACAATAGGCTAAGTGAACCAAGACATCACATAAGAGTTTACCTAAACTAGCAATAGGCGAAGTGAATAAAGACATCACAACAAAGTGTACACAATAATGCAAAAAGCTAAGGGTGAGTCAAAACATCACAACATGTATTCCTAAACAAGCAATAAGAATGTGAATCAAGACATAACAATAAGTATTCCTAAACAAGAAATAGGATAGTGAATTAAGACATCACATAAAATTTACGTACAAATGCAATAGAAAAGTTAATTAAGACATCAAAATAATTATTCCTAATTAAGCAATATAACAGTGAATCAAGACATCAAATAAGGTTTACCTAAACATGCCACAGGCTAAGTAAATCAAGACATCACATAAGTGTTTACCTAAAGTAGCAAATGGAAAACTGAACCAAGACATCACAATAAAGTGTACCTAAACATGCAGTAGGCTAAAGGTGAATCAAGAAATCATAACAAGTTTTCCTAAACAAGCAATAGGAAATTGAATCAAGACATCACAACAAATATTCCTAAACAAGCAATAAGAAAGTGAGTCAAGACATCACAATAATTATTCCTTAACAAGAAATAGGAAAGTGAGTCAAGACATCACATAAAATTTACCTAAACATGCAATAGGAAAGTGAATTAAGACATCACAACAAGTATTCCTAAACAAGCAATAGGAAAGTGAGTCAGGACATCCCAATAAGTATTCCTTAATAAGAAATCGGAAAGTGAATCAAAACATCACATAAAATTTACCTAAACATGCTATAGAAAAGTGAATCAAGACATCACAACAAGTATTCTTAAACAAGCAATAGGAAAGTGAACCATGTCATTATCTAAGGTTCACCTAAACATACAATAGGCTAAGTGAACCAAGACATCACATAAGAGTTTACCTAAACTTGCAGTAGTCGAAGTGAATAATGACATCACAACAAAGTGTACCTAAACATGCAGTAGGCTAAGGGAAAATCAAGACATCATAACAACTATTCCTAAACAAACAATAAGAAAGTGAGTCAAGACATAACAATAAGTATTCATAAACAAGCAAAAGGAAATTGAATCAAGTCATCACATAAAATTTACCTACACATGCAATAGGAAAGTTAATTAAGACATCGCAATAAGTACTCTTAATTAAGCAATAAAATAGTGAATCAAAACAGCATAACAATTATTCCTAAACAAGTAATAGGAAAGTGAATCAAGACATCACAACAAATATTCCTAAACAAGCGATAGGAAAGTTAGTTAATATATCACAATAAGTATTCCTATACAAGCAATAGGGAAGTAAATGAAGACATCACATAAAATTTACTTAATTATGCAATAGGAAACTGAAGCAAGACATTCCAATAAGTATTCCTAAACGAGTAATATGACATGAATCAAGACATTAACATAAGTTTTCTTAAACAAGCAATAGGAAAGTGAATCAAGATATCACAACAAGTATTCCTTAATAAGCAATAGGAAAGTGATTCAAGACATCACAACAAGTTTTCTTAAATAGGTACTTGAAAAGTGAGTCAAGATATCACAATAAGTTTTCCTTAACAAGAAATAGGAAAGTGATTCAAGACATCACATAAAATTTACTTAAAAATGCAATAGGAAAGTGAATCAAGACATCACAACAAGTATTCCTAAACAAGCAATAGGAACGTGAACCATGTCATCATCTAAGGTTCATCGAAACATACAATAGGCTAAGTGAACCAAGACATCACATAAGAGTTTACCTAAACTAGCAATAGGCGAAATGAATAAAGACATCACAACAAATTGTACATAAACATGCAGTAAGCTAAGGGTGAGTCAAGACATCACAACATGTATTCTTAAACAAGCAATAGGAATGTGAATCAATACATAACAATAAGTATTCCTAAATAAGAAATAGGATAGTGAATTAAGACATCACATAAAACTTACGTACAAATGCAATAGGAAAGTTAATTAAGACATCAAAATAATTATTCCTAATTAAGCAATATAACAGTGAATCAAGACATCAAATAAGGTTTACCTAAACATGCCACATGCTAAGTAAATCATATCATCACATAAGTGTTTACCTAAAGTAGCAAATGGAAAACTGAACCAAGACATCACAACAAAATGTACCTAAACATGCAGTAGGCTAAAGGTGAATCAAGAAATCACAACAAGTTTTCCTAAACAAGCAATAGGAAATTGAATCAAGACATCACAACAAATATTCCTAAACAAGCAATAGGATAGTTAGTCAATACATCACAATAAGTGAATCAAGACATCACATAAAATTTCTCTAAACATGAAATAGGAACATAAATTAAGTCATTAAATAAGAGTTTAGCTAAACAAGCAATAGGCGAAGTGAATCAAGACATCACAACAAGTATTGCTAAACAAGCAATAGGAAAGTGAATCAAGACATCATAATAAAGTGTACATAAACTGGAAATAGTCTGAGGTTGAATCAAGAAATCACAACAAGTATTTCTAAACAAGAAATAGGATAGTGATTAAGACATCACAACAAATATTCCTAAAGAAGGAATGGGAAACTGAGTCAAACATCACAATAAATATTCCTTAACAAGAAATAGGAAAGTGATTCGAGACATCACATAAAATTTACCTAAACATTCAGAAGGAAAATGAATCAAGACATCACATAAAATTTACCTAAACATGCAATAGGAATGTGAATCAAGACATCACAACAAATATTCCTGAACAATTATACTAGAAAGTAAATCAAGACACCATAAAAGGCTCACCTAAACATGCAAAAGACTAAGTGAATCAAGACATCACATAAGAGTTTACCTAAAGAAGCAATAGGCGAAATGAATCAAGACATTACAATAAAGTGTACCTAAAGAAGCAATAGGCTAAGGGTGAATCAAGACATCAAAACAAGTATTCGTAAACAAGCAATAAGAAAGTGAGTCAAGACATCACAATAAGTATTCCTTAATAAGAAATGGGAAAGTGAGTCAAGACATCACATAAAATTTACCTAAACATGCAATAGGAAAGTTAATTAAGACATCACAACAAGTATTCCTAAACAAGTAATAGGAAAGTGAGTCAGGACATCACAATAAGTATTCCTTAATAAGAAATAGGAAATTGAATTAAGAAATCACATAATGTTCACCTAAACATGCAATAGAAAAGTGAATCAAGATATCAAAACAAGTATTCTTAAACAAGCAATAGGAAAGTGAATCAAGACATCACAACAAGTATTCCTTAATAAGCAATAGTAAAGTGATTCAAGACATTATAACATGATTTCTTTAACAGGCAATACGAAAGTGAGTAAGGACATAACAATAAATATTCCTTAACAAGAAATAGGAAAGTGAATGAAAACATCACATAAAATTTACCTAAACATGCTATAGGAAAGTGAATCAAGGCATCACAACAAGTATTCTTAAACAAGCAATAGGAAAATGAACCATGTCATCTTCTAAGGTTTACCTAAACATACAATAGGCTAAGTGAACCAAGAAATCACATAAGAGTTTACCTAAACTTGCAATAGTCCAACTGAATAAAGACATCACAACAAAGTGTACCTAAACATGCTGTAGGCTAAGGGAGAATCAAGACATCAAAACAACTATTCAAAAACAAACAATAAGAAAGTGAGTCAAGACATAACAATAAGTATTCGTAAACAAGCAAGAGGAAAGTGAATCAAGACATCACATAAAATTTATGTGCACATGCAATAGGAAAGTTAATTAAGACATCACAATGAGTAATCTTAATTAAGAAATAAAACAGTGAATCAAAACATCACAACAATTATTCCTAAACAAGCAATAGGAAAGGGAATCAAGACATCACAACAAATATTCCTAAACAAGCGATAGGAAAGTTAGTTAATACATCACAATAAGTATTTCTAAACAAGCAATGGGAAAGTGAATATAACACATCGCATAAAATTTACTTAATTATGCAATAGGAAACTGAAGCAAGACATGCCAATAAGTATTCCTAAACAAGTAATATGATAGTATATCAAGACATCACATAAAGTTCTCCTAAACATGCAATAAGAAAATTGAATCAAGAAATCACATAAGAGTTACCTAGACAAGCAATAGGAGAAGTGAATCATCACATCATAACAAGTATTCCTAAACAGGCAATAGGGAGCTGAATCAAGACATTACAATAAAGTGTACATAAACATGCAATTGGCTAAGGGTGAATCAAGACATCACAATAAAGTGTACATAAACAAGCAATAGGCTTAGGGTGAATCAAGACATCGCAACAAATATTTCTAAACAAGCGATAGGATAGTGAATTAAGACATCACAACAAATATTCCTAAACAAGGAACGGGAAAGTGAGTCAAACATCACAATAAGTATTCCTTAACAAGAAATAGGAAAGTGAATCAAGACATCACATAAAATTTACCTAAACATGCAGAAGTGAATCAAGACATCACATAAAATTTACCTAAACATGCAATAGGAAAGTGAATCAAGACATCACAACAAGTACTCCTAAACAAGTAATAGGAAATTGAATCAAGACATCACAACAAGTTTTCTTAAATAGGTACTTGAAAAGTGAGCCAGGACATCACAATAAGTATTCCTTAACAAGAAATAGGAAAGTGATTCAAGACATCACATAAAATTTACCTAAAAATGCAATAGGAAAGTGAATCAAGACATCACAACAAGTATTCCTAAACAAGCAATAGGAAAGTGAACCATGTCATCATCTAAGGTTCACCGAAACATATAATAGGCTAAGTGAACCAAGACATCACATAAGAGTTTACCTAAACTAGCAATAGGCGAAGTGAATAAAGACATCACAACAAAGTGTACCTAAACATGCAGTAAGCTAAGGGTGAGTTAAGACATCATAACATGTATTCCTAAACAAACAATAGGAATGTAAATCAAGACATAAAAATAAGTATTCCTAAACAATAAATAGGATAGTGAATTAAGACATCACATAAAACTTACATACAAATGCAATAGGAAAGTTAATTAAGACATCACAATAATTATTCCTAATTAAGCAATATAATAGTGAATCAAGACATCAAATAAGGTTTACCTAAACATGCCATAGGCTAAGTAAATCAAGACATCACATAAGTGTTTACCTAAAGTAGCAAATGGAAAACTGAACCAAGACATCACAACAAAGAGTACTTAAACATGCAGTAGGCTAAAGGTGAATCAAGAAATCATAACAAGTTTTCCTAAACAAGCAATAAGAAATTGAATCAAGACATCACAACAACTATTCCTAAACAAGCAATGGGATAGTAAGTCAATACATTACAATAAGTGAATCAAGACATCACATAAAATTTACCTAAACATGAAATAGGAACATGAATCAAGTCATTAAATAAGAGTTTACCTAAACAAGCAATGGGAGAAGTGATTCTAGACATCAAAACAATTATTGCTAAACAAGCAATGGGAAAGTGAATCAAGACATCACAATAAATTATACATAAACTGGCAATAGTCTGAGGGTGAATCAAGAATCACAATAAATTATACATAAACTGGCAATAGTCTGAGGGTAAATCAAGACATCACAACAAGTATTTCTAAACAAGCAATAGGATAGTGAATTAAGACATCACAACAAATATTCCTAAACAAGGAACGGGAAAGTGAGTCAAACATCACAATAAGTATTCCTTAACAAGAAATAGGAAAGTGAATCAAGACATCACATAAAATTTACCTAAACAGGCAGAAGGAAAGTGAATCAAGACATCACATAAAATTTACCTAAACATGCAATAGCAAAGTTAATCAAGACATCACAACAAGTATTCCTAAACAAATAATAGGAAAGTGAATCAAGACATCACATAAGGCGCACCTAAACATGCAATGGGCTAAGTGAATCAAGACATCTCATAATAGTTTACCTAAAGAAGCAATAGGTGAAGGGAATCAATACATTACAATAAAGTGTACCTAAATATGCAATAGGCTAAGGGTGAATCAAGACATCAAAATAAGTATTCGTAAACAAGCAATAAGAAAGTGAGTCAAGACATCACAATAAGTATTCCTTAACAAGAAATAGGAAAGTGAGTCAAGACATCACATAAAATTTACCTAAACATGCAATAGGAAAGTTAATTAAGACATCACAACAAGTATTCCTAAACAAGTAATTGGAAAGTGAGTCAGGACATCACAATAAGTATTCCTTAACAAGAAATAGGAAATTGAATCAAGAAATCACATAATGTTCACCTAAACATGCAATAGAAAAGTGAATCATGACATGAAAACAAGTATTCTTAAACAATCAATAGGAAAGTGAATCAAGACATCACAACAAGTATTCCTTAATAAGCAATAGGAAAGTGATTCATTACATTACAACATGATTTTTTTAATGGGCAATAGGAAAGTGAGTCAGGATATCACAATAAATATTCCTTAAAAAGAAATAGGAAAGTGAATCAAAACATCACATAAAATTTACCTAAACATGCTATAGGAAAGTGAATCAAGGCATCACAACAAGTATTCTTAAACAAGCAATAGGAAAGTGAACCATGTCATCATCTAAGGTTTACCTAAACATACAATAGGTTGAACCATGACATCATCTAAGGTTTACCTAAATATACAATAGGCTAAGTGAACAAAGAAATCACATAAGAGTGTACCTAAACTTGCAATAGTCGAACTGAATAAAGACATCACAACAAAGTCTACCTAAACATACAGTAGGCTAAGGGAGAATGCATTACACATGTCTGTCTTGAATTAATTATGTTTACTGTACTTAAAACAGCTTTCATATTTTTGTGATGATAAACTCTTGATTGAAAATTCTAAGCCTCTTGAGGGAGGATGACGAAAACGATACCACGATCTTTACAGTATGCTTTTGAACAGACCCCGCTGATGAGGTACAGGCATTGTTTCAATCCCTAAACACTGGAGTTATAAGGAAGATAATCCCTCGTCGACCCCTTTGAGCCAAAGAAGTAGGAGTTTTTCTTTTCGAAAATTAAAACCCTTAATCATAACCTGGGGCAGGGTAGTTCTCTCAGCTGATCCAAGTGCACAACGAATGGCATCAAAAGAAGTCCTTCTGAAACAAAAGACAGTGATGGTTCTAAATAACCATAAAGATAGGAAGTCATTATATCTCAAAAATAAAAAACCAATAAGTCAAAACCTATGAAGGAGACTTACAAAACAGGGGCATCCCGCTGACTGTAATCACAAAAGAAACAGTTCAGACAAAATTTAGGGATAGCGAAATCAAAAAGAAAGAGGTCATACAAACCCTCAACAAAACAAAAATGACTGCCTATTCAGAATAAATCATCAATATCTGAATCATCATTGGAACATCAAGGCAAAGACTCAAACAAAGTCTAGCGCACGATCGGCTGAGTTTAGGATTGAAGAACATCACGAAGAGCGGGTGGGTACAAATAATTTGAGCCTTTATCCTTTGTTTCTTGAACCATGAACCAGGCCACGTTATAACCCTTAAAAGTCCTAGCTGAAGCATGGTTTAGTTCGAAAGCATACTGTTACGAAAAGTATCCTGACTCCTTAAGGCTTGCGGTAAAATAACGAGTTGACATCACATTTTACAAAATTTGCTGTTTTTACTGAAAAAATGCATTTTTCAAAAAAACTTCAAGACAGACATAAGCCTTTGCATTCTTAAAATAACCTTGTTTGCATATGACTATTTGTTTAAACAGCAGAGAAATTCGCACGACGAACATCTAACGAACAAAAGTCCTCTCAACAAAGAGATCACCTCAAGTGGAAGAAACACTTCCAATCAAGGGGCATGGCATGATCAGTGTCTATCATCTGGGGCAGTCCAGTCAAGATTCGAGGAATCTCTCAAGGCCAACTAGCTTGGGGCAAACCTCCGCCCGAGTCACTGGTGGCATTCCAGCAACGAATCTTGCACGATCGGACATCTTCTGGTAGCAGGGCAACACAACACTATCAACAGGGGCACTTCCCTACATCCTGAGAGCATGGATATAGTCGAAAAAATACTACGCATCAACAAAGACCCGCTAGGTTGACACACCTAGGCAACAATAAGGGCTTCCCGACGAACCAAAAGGGTTCGGGCAAAAATAAGGGATGAAATTGAAAAAAAATCTGTACACCCGACAAGTCGAAAACCTGAAAAGGCGACTTGGGCAAAAATGGGTATCCCGGTGGACTGAAAACCCGAAAGGGCGGTCCAGGCAAAAGTTAGGGATCAAGAGCGTACGACTATGTCTCGGCATCTCGTCACTTGCCTACCAGAAGAAGATTTGTCAATCGGCAGTCATCAAGCACCTCCACAGGTATCTTCTTCCCTCACCTCAGGAACAAGGACAATAATAAGTTGTCCAGGCGACCCAATTGCTCTGTCAACCAAAGTACCAAGGAAAGGTCAATCAAAAGATGATTACCATCCACCTTTACAAATTCCAGATCAACACCGGTAACAAGCCAGGAAAATTCAGTGGACGATTGATCGTGGGTTAATGTCCGAAACCAAACAGGACAATCATCCACTTGATCATCATCAGGCAACCCTACACCGGTTCCTTCTCAATGTTCAGACAAAGTCTTACACGGACTCATCCTCAGGCAACCCTACACCGGTTCCTTCTCCTTCTCAAATGAAGTCTTACACTGACTTATTTCATGGTAACCCTACACCGGTTCCTCCCAAAGTCTTACACGGACTTATCACAGATAACCTTACCCCGGTTCATCAAGAAGTTTTACACGAACTTATCCTGCAGTAACCTTACCCCGGTTCCTCCAGAAGTCTCACACGGACTTATCTCAAGATAACCTTACCCCGGTTCATCAAGAAGTTTTACACGAACTTGCCCTGCAGTAACCTTACCCCGGTTCCTCCAGAAGTCTCACACGGACTTATCTCAAGATAACCTTACCCCGGTTCATCAAGAAGTTTTACACGAACTTATCCTGCAGTAACCTTACCCCGGTTCCTCCAGAAGTCTCACACGGATTTATCTCAAGATAACCTTACCCCGGTTCCTCCAGAAGTCTCACACGGACTTATCTCAAGATAACCTTACCCCGGTTCCTCCAGAAGTCTCACACAGACTTATCTCAAGATAACCTTACCCCGGTTCATCAAGAAGTTTTACACTAACTTTCCCCGAAGAAACCCTACACAGGTTCTCTCTCCCCAGACGTAGTTTTACACGGATTCGTCATCAAGAAACCCTACACAGGTTTCCTTCTCTTTCCAAAGATGCAGTTTTACACGGACTCATCCTCAGGAAACCCTACACCGGTTCCTTCTCCTTCTCAAATGAAGTCTTACACTGACTTATTTCATGGTAACCCTACATTGGTTCCTCCCAAAGTCTTACACGGACTCATCTTAAGATAACCTTACCCCGGTTCATCACGAAGTCTTACACGGACTCACCCTCCACAAGTAACCTTACCCCGGTTTCCTCCAGAAGTCTTACACGGACTTACCTCAAAGATAACCTTACCCCGGTTCATTCGAAAGTCTTACACGGACTTACCTCAAAGATAACCTTACCCCGGTTCATCAAGAAGTTTTATACGGACTTATCCTGAAATAACCCTACACAGGTTACCTCTTTCCAGACGTAGTTTTACACGGACTCGTCATCAGTAAACCCTACACAGGTTTCCTTCTCAAAACTCCAGATATAGTTTTACACGGACTCGTCACCCAGAAACCCTACACAGGTTCTCTATTTTTAAGGATGCAGTTTTACACGAACTCGTCATCAGTAAACCCTACACAGGTTTCCTTCTCAGCTCTAGATACAGTCTTATACGGACTCATTGTCAGTAAACCCTACACAGGTTTTCTCCCTCCAAAGATGCAGTTTTACACGAACTCGCCATCAAGAAACCCTACACAGGTCCTCTCTTTCCAAAGATGAAGTTTTACATGAACTCGTCATCAAGAAACCCTACACAGGTTTCCTTCAACTCCAAATGCAGCTTCACGCGAGCCCAACCTCAAAGTAACCCTACATAGGTTCCCTCTTTCAACTTACAAAAAATACATCTCAAAACTTCCCCAGGAGAATCCAATCCAGTTTCCCCAAGAAGTTGGAATCCATATCCCCAAGCAATAAGCTTATCCCCAGTAGATTCTGGAAGCTTATCCTCGCAAAGCACGAACGCGTCGTCCGGCTTTATTTAAAGAGTTATTTCCTTAACAGGATATAACTGGGTTATCCTCAGCCAAAAGCCACGGAAAGAGCGTCCTCGACGGAGTCTTCTTATCCCCAACGAAGTCCATTAACACTTCCAATATAACGATGGTATCCACAGCAAGTTATCATCAACACTCAACAAAGTATCTCTCTCCCCACAGAGTATCGCTTCCCAGCAAGATCGTCAGGGTACCTTTCTCCCCGCAGAGTTATCCATTCGCCAAGTCTATTCCCCAACAGAGTCATCTTCTCCTACCGGTATTCTTGCAACTAGCATCCCCAGCGGAAGCAAAATTTATTCTTCAACATCAGCCCAGGATATGACTTCCCGGCACCCGTCAAGGATTTAATTTCCTGGACGAAAACATACATTCATAAAACATCACATACATCATTATAGCATGCATAGACGCATCATATCATACAAACCTCATTTATGTTGAGAACATCATTGCTTGATCCATATCATGCATCGCATATGACTGACCTCTATTCTTTCAGGAAAGTTTCAGCTAAATTCTCAATCATATTTCAAGACCTAGACCGGTTCAGTTAATCGACCCCAAAGATTTCTTATCCAGTCCAAGGCCTTCTCTAGTCCAGCTAAATCGACTCCCAACAGATTTTTCTGATGAAGACTCAGTAGAAGTTATTTAAGGTTTTTCTCAGACGCCCGCTTTTGAGACTATAATTTCCTTTGGTTCTCTCCCGACGTTGTGGAGGTGATAATTCCATCTTAAGGTTTTTCTCAGACGCCCGCTTTTGAGATTATAATCTCCTATGGTTCCCTCTCCGACAGTGAGTGAGGTGATAATTCCTTTTCTAATGGTTCCCTCTTCGATGGTGCGTGAGGTGATAATTCCATTCCAGGTTTTTCTCAGACGCCCGCTTTTGAGATTATAATTTCCTATGGTTCCCTCTCCGACGGTGAGTGAGGTGATAATTCCTTTTCCTATGGTTCCCTCTCCGACGGTGAGTGAGGTGATAATTCATTTTCAGATTATAATTGCCTATGGTTTTCTTCCCGATACTGCGAAGATGGTAATTCCCACCAAGATTTTCTCAACGAGCGTTGTTGAAGTTAAAATCACCCAAGGTTCTCTTACCATTCATGCTAAGGTAGTAACCATCCCTGGTTCATTCATCATCTTGTGAAGCTCCAGACCCGGCTCCTGTAACCAGTCAGGACACATCTATACCAAGCATCTGAAAACCAGCTCCTGCAACGTGTCAGGTACTCATTTTTCTTTTGTAGGTATGCAGGTTCTCGCTAAGGAATCTCTCACGCGATCAACATCCAGATGGCATCTATAAGCCCATCATCCTATTAATCAACCTCTAAATGGCATCTATAAGCCCATTCCACCATCACTGCTACTATGTGAGCGCAAATTTCTGGGCACTCTAGTGTTCAATCATCTTCCACCCTCAGATTACGAAAGGCACGTCAGCCAATCTATATCTTCCGGTCTAAGAAGATTGAACAGGGGCAACTGTTGTACCCCAAAATTTTCCCTCCCATATTCTTCAAGAAATTGCCAAGTCATGCTTCAAAAGTCCCCAAGGGTTGCACAGTCAAGGGCCTCCTAAGCAGGCAAAATTAGGGTTTTGGTTCTGATCAAGAAAATGAAGTTTCAAAGGGCCCAATCAAGTCTCACATGCCTACAAATATGGTCAAGCATCCTCATATCAAGTTTCAAGACTTTCAGCACAGAATTGCACAGTCAAAAACCCTAATTGCACTACAGTCAACTGTAGGGGCAAAATGGTCATTTGACAGTCAAAAGTTCAAATTTTTGGTCAACATATCATTTTGAACCCACAAACATCATTTGATCAATGCTTGATCATGATTCTCAAAACTTGGCTCAAAAATCATCAAGATGCAAAAGTTTCCTTATTTGGACAGTTGGAAAAGTCAACTGAAATTGACCAGGGCATAACTTTCACATGGATTATCATAAAAATTCCATCCAAAGCTCATTTTGAAGAGAAAGAAATTTCCTACAACTCATCTTCATACTTCAAGTCCAAGAAATGCTCTCACAAAAAGTTATCAATTTCAACATTATAGGTCATTTTCAAAAGTCAACAAAAAGGGACTTTAAGTCAAAAGCCATAACTTGAGATTGGTAAATCAAAATGACATGGGACCAAGGACATTGGGTAGAGGACTCAAAAACCTTTCCAAAATGTCCAAGAACATGAGCAAAGCTTAAAAATTGAGCAAGTTATGCATTGGAGAAGTTGGGAAATTTTTGTGAAATAGCCAAAATCATTTATCCTTGAAATCTCATTTTTGACAAAAGGGGCCCACTTTTTCCACTTGAATTAACTTGGCCATGCTTCCCACGTGTCCCACCTTTTATTTCAGATTTTTTTATTAATTTTTTCATTTTTATTGATTTTATTGGATTTAATTAATTTTAAATCTTTCAAAATCAAAAGAAATTCAAAAAAATTAATTTAAGGGAATATTTGGTTTTGATTAACCTTGAAGCATCATTATGTGCCTACCAAATTCGTGCAAAGGAGCAAACAAGGCAAGAATTCAAAAATGGACTCAAAAATGGAAAGTTGGTTATGGAGTTTGATGGAGAATCTTGGAATTTAAGGCTATGCATTATGGAGCCATAATTCCTCTTGATTCACATTACCTAATGCCTATAGAAATGAGACAAAAACGAAATTGAGGGAGGCTGCACCAGAACACAAGAAAATCACAACCTAAAAAGTCCCCAAAAACGAAAAAACACATTTGAACTTTTCAAGAAAAAAAGCAGAACTGTAAACCTACTTGCAGCACGTTTTAAGCCTCTATTCCAATCAAAAACACATTCCTTGCATTGCCAGGAATCTCCAGCAATCAAAATCAAGCCCAAACGCGCAAAGAAGCATCCCCACGACACCCCACGGTTTGTCCAAAATTTGAAAATCAAAACTCCATTTCCATGCCTTTTTAATTCATTTTAAATATTGCTATGCATTGCTGATGTTATTACCAAGCTTCCTGTATGCTTTAATTTGACTATAAGGCCATAAAATGCAAATCACCATGGGAGACATCTAGGTTTTCCGAAGCTTTCAATTTGGGGTTTCTCACATACGCAAAAATTGGAACCTCAAACTGCCATGGTTGAATTGAGGAAGATGAGACGAATCCAATGGACCCCTCGCGCCTAATTTATGTCTAACGAGGAGCTAATCGCTATTATTTGCAGGCTTGTATTTTGGGGGGGGGGGGGTTTAAAACCCCCGCTACATGTTTGTTATTTTGCAGAAAAGGTAGAAGACGATGGCGTGGCAACCGGGCATTAGACCATTCAAAATTCCGCGCGTGTTTTTTTATTTCCCAGGATTTATTTGCTTATCAATATAATATTAAGTGTTTATTGTTATGTCAATTGAAACAGCTGGCTCAGATGGCAACGCGTTAGTGGATATTCCCAGAAGGCACGAGTTCGAGTCCTGGTTCAGGCATTTTTTTCACCTTTTTCATAATTAACATGTTTCCTTTGTTTTTCACTTTTTTTTATATTTTTAATCCTAATTTAATTTATATTCAAATAATTTTCTCATGCATTTAAAAACTCACAAAAAATATTTTCCTTTTGCATTTTAATCAGAAAAATGTTTATTTAATTTTTGACATTAAAAATAATATTTTTGCATGCATATTTAATTAATTGTTAAATAATCATTAATTTGACTTTTATTTGCTTTTAGTTATCAAAATTGATCCAAAAAAAACACCAAAAAATAATTACTCTATCATTAAATTAATTTAACTAACATTTTCATAAAAACCCAAAAATAAAAATATAATTAACACTTTTATTATTATTATCTTTATTTTGTAAATAAACCATAATTGAATTAGTTTTTAATTAGGTCATTTTAACATTCTTTTTAATAATTAAAATAAATTTAGACTTAGGCTTTTCTTTTGACATTTTAATTTCTTTTTCTATTTTATTTCATAAAAAAACATAAAAAAAACAAAAACATCAAAAAAATAAAAAATAAAATAACTTCTTTTCTTTAATCATTAATTAATTTAATAATTTCAATTCAATTCCTTAAAGGGTCCAACGCCCTCGCACTCGATTCTTATTTCTTTTCGCACATTTATTTTTATTTCTTTTGTGGATATAATGTATTTGCCCCAAAGCCTTGTAATAGATAATTAGGATATTTACCTTCCGCATTTTACTTATTCAAATCGGGTCTTTATTTAATTTGGCGATGTAGACCCGCGCCTTGTAATAGCGTAGGACTTTTATTTTCCGCACTTTAAATTCCCGCACCTTTAACTGTTAAACAATAACATGAAAGAATGAATGCTCAAAAATAAAATCAAAACGTAGATCACCAATGCATGATAAGACAAATAATAAACTGAAAATGACACACAATTCACACACCACCCCTAGGGTACGCTTCACTGTTGCCTTGCCCCTCGAAAGGTGATCGTCGAGTAGAGGATGTCTTAGTAAGTCCTCATGATCCGGGAACCTGGCATGAGGGTAGCTTCTAAGGTGTCTTCCCATTGCTCTGGTGATCACCATGTCCCGAACCTCGAATTGACCCGAACACCTCCAACGGTGGTGCTGCCTACCTCTCAATGGTGGGATGGCACTACCTTAAGGACATTTACACAGACTAATTCCTTAGGGTAGGTAGATGACTCGTAGATACTTGCTCTAATTCAAAACAAATCAAAAAACTTCTTTTCACACCGACACTTTGCAAAAAGCTTTCAAAAACAACTTTTCAAACACTCTTGAGGACTGATACAAGAGTCGATCTGAAACTTTCAAAGAAACTTTTTCAAACTCACTCACACTTGAAAAGCAAACAAACATTTTGAAAACACAAATGAGCAAGTATCTAAGAGCCCATGGATAACCATGGATAGAAAGGGTGCTAACACCTTCCCTTTCTATAAATCTACCTCCTGAACCGAGAGCTAATCTCAATAAGGAATTTTTCTGTGCTTTTGTCCTTTCCATATTGGAGAAAATAAAAGACGGTGGCGCCTCTTGCTTCCGCGACATTTCGCGAACCAGCGTTAAACAGTCAGTTCCAGATCCACCGATCACAGAACTGGCGACTCTGCTGGGGATCTTATAAAGTGAGGTGTACCTTAGGACTAAGATCACTGTGTTTTCAATTGTTTGAATTGTTTGCTTTATTATTGTGGGTACTGTCTTGGGAGTTCTATAGATCCTAACCCGGATCTGGGGATACCTTCTTAGAAAGTAGCAACAAGGCTGTGAGGGAACTATGCGGGGTATACCGACATGGTTGAAGCAGTCTGCTACGTTGATGTGGCACTTTGGTGTGTACCAGTAACCCTTGAGTCAATCAAGGAGAGTACGGGGCCTCCGCGTGGTGTCGTGAAGCATCAACAGACCTTAGGAACCTTAATTGAACCATCTTGGCCTCTTTAGGGTAGTGAGATGACTACTTTGGTGTACTCCGAAGTCGGTTGATACTCGATACTACACTCAATTGAGGGTTGTTTTCTTGGGATATTTGGATCGCCAGTCAGTGGCTAAATCGAAACGATGAACAATGAAAGCAATCCAATGATATTGAGATCCTTAGAACCCGGTTACTTTTGATTAGGACAGGTATGAACCCACCAACTTCAAGAGGGTAATACCCAGACCTCATGCTGGCCTTAAACTCTAAGGGCTTCTCTTGTGTGACTTGTGTGCCTTCCAACTTGACTACTTGCATGCTTGTTATCTGACATTTGAGTTTCTTGCAGGTTTTGTTTATAGTCCTTAATTGGGACTCATAACAGGGTTTACTAAGTTTCTCGCAAGTTTTGTTTACAGTCCTTAAATGGGACTCATAACAGGGTTTACCTATATTACCCCACGCATAGCATAACATCATGACATCATGCCATTGCATGCATCCTACATAAGGACTAATCCATTTCAAGGATCTCAAGGGTCTGTGGTGCAGGTCACGATGAACCAAACTGCCTAGCCAGGGGCAAAGGGGATTTATTTTCCTCTAAGCCAAGGTTGTCAGAGGCTATGACCCACTGGATATGGTGAGCCTTTGACCCTTGAAGAAGGACTCTCAACAACATGCAGTTCCTTCAACCAAGCTACGAAATTCAACTCTAACAATTTTTCTTGTCTACCCCGCGAGATCCTAGAAAACATTGCATGCATATCATACATATCATTTCATTACAGGTACACTTGTTGCAGATCACTTACCTTCTTCGCTGTTTATTACAGCCGTCATCATGAATCCTGAATCATCCGATGGACAAGCTATCAAGGCCCTCCAGGCCCAGAATTCCCAGTTCCAGGAGTTGATTATGAGCCTAGCCCAGGGTCAAAAGGAATTGAAGACTCTGATTCAGAAGAAGAAGAGGACTCGTTTGTTCAACCCTAGACGCAGATCTGGGAACACACTGCAGAATGAAGCTGAGAGGACTACTCCATCTGTGGGGGAAGGCAGTCACCAAGGGAGAGAGGTTCCTAGCCCTATGGTCTCCGACACCGAGACAGACTTCAATGATGAACAGTACCCCCCTGCTGAGGACCGGTACAAGCAACTAGAGGATCGTCTGAATGCCATGGAAATTCAACAAGTGCCTGGGTTAGATTTCAGGGACCTGGGTCTATCTTCTGGTGTGGTGATCCCACACAAATTCAAGGTTCCTTCTTTTGCTAAGTATGATGGGGCATCCTGTCCCAAGCTGCATCTCAGATCTTATGTGCGGAAGATTCAACCATACACTGTGGACAAGAACTTGTGGATCCACTTCTTCCAGGAGAGTCTTTCAGGGACTCACCTCGAATGGTTCTATCAGCTGGATGGGACCAAGGTTCGTAACTGGGAGGAGTTGGCTACTGCTTTTTACAAGCAGTATCAGTATAATTCCGACCTCGCTCCTACACGTACCCAACTCCAGGGTATGTCGTTAGGATCGGGAGAAGGTTTCAAAGAATATGCGCAGAGATGGAGGGACCTTGCTGGGAGGGTATAACCACCTTTGACCGACCGGGAACTCGTTGATATGTTCTTAGGGACCCTATCCGGGCCGTTCTTCAATTATCTCATTGGTAATTCATCTGCAGGGTTTACCGACCTCATTCTGACTGGGGAAAGAATCGGAGCTGGTATCAAGAGTGGGAAGATTCAGGAGGCCACACCTTCGGATACTCACCAAAAGCCTTACATGGGCAAGAAAGAGTCTAATGCTGCATACAGTCAAAAGAGTCGTTGTGACCAACAGGCAGGGGCAGTCATGATCTCTGGTTCTGCACCACGCCGCCAACCACAAAAGGGAAATCAGCGAAGGCCGGACGAGCCTAAAAGACAATTCACCAACATCAACATGCCATGGTCACAAGCCTTACAGCACATGTTGAAAATGAACCTGATTGCGGTGATCAACCCTCCTGCAAATCCCAAGACCTCCTCTCCAAACTACAATCCAGAAGCGAGGTGTGCTTATCATTCTGATAGCCCGGGGCACGATACTGAGGACTGTTGGGCGCTGAAGTATAAGATTCAGAATATGATCGACGCTAAGGAGATCGAGTTCGAGCCTGCTGAGACTCCCGTTGTGACCACTGCTCCTTTGCCAAAACATGGCTAGGATTGAGAGATTTTTGTTCATTTGAGTTCAAGTTGTATTTTTCTTTTCTTGTTCAAACAAACAATTATCATGTTAAACTCTTTTATTTCATGAATGCATTACACATGTCTGTCTTGAATTAATTATGTTTACTGTACTTAAAACTGCTTTCATATTTTTGTGATGATCAACTCTTGATTGAAAATTCTAAGCCTCTTGAGGGAGGATGACGAAAACGATACCACGATCTTTACAGTATGCTTTTGAACAGACCCCGCTGATGAGGTACAGGCATTGTTTCAATCCCTAAACACTGGAGTTATAAGGAAGATAATCCCTCGTCGACCCCTTTGAGCCAAAGAAGTAGGAGTTTTTCTTTTCGAAAATTAAAACCCTTAATCATAACCTGGGGCAGGGTAGTTCTCTCAGCTGATCCAAGTGCACAACGAATGGCATCAAAAGAAGTCCTTCTGAAACAAAAGACAGTGATGGTTCTAAATAACCATAAAGATAGGAAGTCATTATATCTCAAAAATAAAAAACCAATAAGTCAAAACCTATGAAGGAGACTTACAAAACAGGGGCATCCCGCTGACTGTAATCACAAAAGAAACAGTTCAGGCAAAATTTAGGGATAGCGAAATCAAAAAGAAAGAGGTCATACAAATCCTCAACAAAACAAAAATGACTGCCTATTCAGAATAAATCATCAATATCTGAATCATCATTGGAACATCAAGGCAAAGACTCAAACAAAGTCTAGCGCACGATCGGCTGAGTTTAGGATTGAAGAACATCACGAAGAGCGGGTGGGTACAAATAATTTGAGCCTTTATCCTTTGTTTCTTGAACCATGAACCAGGCCACGTTATAACCCTTAAAAGTCCTAGCTGAAGCATGGTTTAGTTCGAAAGCATACTGTTACGAAAAGTATCCTGACTCCTTAAGGCTTGCGGTAAAATAACGAGTTGACATCACATTTTACAAAATTTGCTGTTTTTACTGAAAAAATGCATTTTTCAAAAAAACTTCAAGACAGACATAAGCCTTTGCATTCTTAAAATAACCTTGTTTGCATATGACTATTTGTTTAAACAGCAGAGAAATTCGCACGACGAACATCTAACGAACAAAAGTCCTCTCAACAAAGAGATCACCTCAAGTGGAAGAAACACTTCCAATCAAGGGGCATGGCATGATCAGTGTCTATCATCTGGGGCAGTCCAGTCAAGATTCGAGGAATCTCTCAAGGCCAACTAGCTTGGGGCAAACCTCCGCCCGAGTCACTGGTGGCATTCCAGCAACGAATCTTGCACGATCGGACATCTTCTGGTAGCAGGGCAACACAACACTATCAACAGAGGCACTTCCCTACATCCTGAGAGCATGGATATAGTCGAAAAAATACTACGCATCAACAAAGACCCGCTAGGTTGACACACCTAGGCAACAATAAGGGCTTCCCGACGAACCAAAAGGGTTCGGGCAAAAATAAGGGATGAAATTGAAAAAAAATCTGTACACCCGACAAGTCGAAAACCTGAAAAGGCGACTTGGGCAAAAATGGGTATCCCGGTGGACTGAAAACCCGAAAGGGCGGTCCAGGCAAAAGTTAGGGATCAAGAGCGTACGACTATGTCTCGGCATCTCGTCACTTGCCTACCAGAAGAAGATTTGTCAATCGGCAGTCATCAAGCACCTCCACAGGTATCTTCTTCCCTCACCTCAGGAACAAGGACAATAATAAGTTGTCCAGGCGACCCAATTGCTCTGTCAACCAAAGTACCAAGGAAAGGTCAATCAAAAGATGATTACCATCCACCTTTACAAATTCCAGATCAACACCGGTAACAAGCCAGGAAAATTCAGTGGACGATTGATCGTGGGTTAATGTCCGAAACCAAACAGGACAATCATCCACTTGATCATCATCAGGCAACCCTACACCGGTTCCTTCTCAATGTTCAGACAAAGTCTTACACGGACTCATCCTCAGGCAACCCTACACCGGTTCCTTCTCCTTCTCAAATGAAGTCTTACACTGACTTATTTCATGGTAACCCTACACCGGTTCCTCCCAAAGTCTTACACGGACTTATCACAGATAACCTTACCCCGGTTCATCAAGAAGTTTTACACGAACTTATCCTGCAGTAACCTTACCCCGGTTCCTCCAGAAGTCTCACACGGACTTATCTCAAGATAACCTTACCCCGGTTCATCAAGAAGTTTTACACGAACTTGCCCTGCAGTAACCTTACCCCGGTTCCTCCAGAAGTCTCACACGGACTTATCTCAAGATAACCTTACCCCGGTTCATCAAGAAGTTTTACACAAACTTATCCTGCAGTAACCTTACCCCGGTTCCTCCAGAAGTCTCACACGGATTTATCTCAAGATAACCTTACCCCGGTTCCTCCAGAAGTCTCACACGGACTTATCTCAAGATAACCTTACCCCGGTTCCTCCAGAAGTCTCACACAGACTTATCTCAAGATAACCTTACCCCGGTTCATCAAGAAGTTTTACACTAACTTTCCCCGAAGAAACCCTACACAGGTTCTCTCTCCCCAGACGTAGTTTTACACGGATTCGTCATCAAGAAACCCTACACAGGTTTCCTTCTCTTTCCAAAGATGCAGTTTTACACGGACTCATCCTCAGGAAACCCTACACCGGTTCCTTCTCCTTCTCAAATGAAGTCTTACACTGACTTATTTCATGGTAACCCTACATTGGTTCCTCCCAAAGTCTTACACAGACTCATCTTAAGATAACCTTACCCCGGTTCATCACGAAGTCTTACACGGACTCACCCTCCACAAGTAACCTTACCCCGGTTTCCTCCAGAAGTCTTACACGGACTTACCTCAAAGATAACCTTACCCCGGTTCATTCGGAAGTCTTACACGGACTTACCTCAAAGATAACCTTACCCCGGTTCATCAAGAAGTTTTATACGGACTTATCCTGAAATAACCCTACACAGGTTACCTCTTTCCAGACGTAGTTTTACACGGACTCGTCATCAGTAAACCCTACACAGGTTTCCTTCTCAAAACTCCAGATATAGTTTTACACGGACTCGTCACCCAAAAACCCTACACAGGTTCTCTATTTTTAAGGATGCAGTTTTACACGGACTCGTCATCAGTAAACCCTACACAGGTTTCCTTCTCAGCTCTAGATACAGTCTTATACGGACTCATTGTCAGTAAACCCTACACAGGTTTTCTCCCTCCAAAGATGCAGTTTTACACGAACTCGCCATCAAGAAACCCTACACAGGTCCTCTCTTTCCAAAGATGAAGTTTTACATGAACTCGTCATCAAGAAACCCTACACAGGTTTCCTTCAACTCCAAATGCAGCTTCACGCGAGCCCAACCTCAAAGTAACCCTACATAGGTTCCCTCTTTCAACTTACAAAAAATACATCTCAAAACTTCCCCAGGAGAATCCAATCCAGTTTTCCCAAGAAGTTGGAATCCATATCCCCAAGCAGTAAGCTTATCCCCAGTAGATTCTGGAAGCTTATCCTCGCAAAGCACGAACGCGTCGTCCGGCTTTATTTAAAGAGTTATTTCCTTAACAGGATATAAATGGGTTATCCTCAGCCAAAAGCCACGGAAAGAGCGTCCTCGACGGAGTCTTCTTATCCCCAGCGAAGTCCATTAACACTTCCAATATAACGATGGTATCCACAGCAAGTTATCATCAACACTCAACAAAGTATCTCTCTCCCCACAGAGTATCGCTTCCCAGCAAGATCGTCAGGGTACCTTTCTCCCCGCAGAGTTATCCATTCGCCAAGTCTATTCCCCAACGGAGTCATCTTCTCCTACCGGTATTCTTGCAACTAGCATCCCCAGCGGAAGCAAAATTTATTCTTCAACATCAGCCCAGGATATGACTTCCCGGCACCCGTCAAGGATTTAATTTCCTGGACGAAAACATACATTCATAAAACATCACATACATCATTATAGCATGCATAGACGCATCATATCATACAAACCTCATTTATGTTGAGAACATCATTGCTTGATCCATATCATGCATCGCATATGACTGACCTCTATTCTTTCAGGAAAGTTTCAGCTAAATTCTCAATCATATTTCAAGACCTAGACCGGTTCAGTTAATCGACCCCAAAGATTTCTTATCCAGTCCAAGGCCTTCTCTAGTCCAGCTAAATCGACTCCCAACAGATTTTTCTGATGAAGACTCAGTAGAAGTTATTTAAGGTTTTTCTCAGACGCCCGCTTTTGAGACTATAATTTCCTTTGGTTCTCTCCCGACGTTGTGGAGGTGATAATTCCATCTTAAGGTTTTTCTCAGACGCCCGCTTTTGAGATTATAATCTCCTATGGTTCCCTCTCCGACGGTGAGTGAGGTGATAATTCCTTTTCTAATGGTTCCCTCTCCGATGGTGCGTGAGGTGATAATTCCATTCCAGGTTTTTCTCAGACGCCCGCTTTTGAGATTATAATTTCCTATGGTTCCCTCTCCGACGGTGAGTGAGGTGATAATTCCTTTTCCTATGGTTCCCTCTCCGACGGTGAGTGAGGTGATAATTCCTTTTCAGATTATAATTGCCTATGGTTTTCTTCCCGATACTGCGAAGATGGTAATTCCCACCAAGATTTTCTCAACGAGCGTTGTTGAAGTTAAAATCACCCAAGGTTCTCTTACCATTCATGCTAAGGTAGTAACCATCCCTGGTTCATTCATCATCTTGTGAAGCTCCAGACCCGGCTCCTGTAACCAGTCAGGACACATCTATACCAAGCATCTGAAAACCAGCTCCTGCAACGTGTCAGGTACTCATTTTTCTTTTGCAGGTATGCAGGTTCTCGCTAAGGAATCTCTCACGCGATCAACATCCAGATGGCATCTATAAGCCCATCATCCTATTAATCAACCTCTAAATGGCATCTATAAGCCCATTCCACCATCACTGCTACTATGTGAGCGCAAATTTCTGGGCACTCTAGTGTTCAATCATCTTCCACCCTCAGATTACGAAAGGCACGTCAGCCAATCTACATCTTCCGGTCTAAGAAGATTGAACAGGGGCAACTGTTGTACCCCAAAATTTGCCCTCCCATATTCTTCAAGAAATTGCCAAGTCATGCTTCAAAAGTCCCCAAGGGTTGCACAGTCAAGGGCCTCCTAAGCAGGCAAAATTAGGGTTTTGGTTCTGATCAAGAAAATGAAGTTTCAAAGGGCCCAATCAAGTCTCACATGCCTACAAATATGGTCAAGCATCCTCATATCAAGTTTCAAGACTTTCAGCACAGAATTGCACAGTCAAAAACCCTAATTGCACTACAGTCAACTGTAGGGGCAAAATGGTCATTTGACAGTCAAAAGTTCAAATTTTTGGTCAACATATCATTTTGAAGCCACAAACATCATTTGATCAATGCTTGATCATGATTCTCAAAACTTGGCTCAAAAATCATCAAGATGCAAAAGTTTCCTTATTTGGACAGTTGGAAAAGTCAACTGAAATTGACCAGGGCATAACTTTCACATGGATTATCAGAAAAATTCCATCCAAAGCTCATTTTGAAGAGAAAGAAATTTCCTACAACTCATCTTCATACTTCAAGTCCAAGAAATTCTCTCACAAAAAGTTATCAATTTCAACATTATAGGTCATTTTCAAAAGTCAACAAAAAGGGACTTTAAGTCAAAAGCCATAACTTGAGATTGGTAAATCAAAATGACTTGGGACCAAGGACATTGGTTAGAGGACTCAAAAACCTTTCCAAAATGTCCAAGAACATGAGCAAAGCTTAAAAATTGAGCAAGTTATGCATTGGAGAAGTTGGGAAATTTTTGTGAAATGGCCAAAATCATTTATCCTTGAAATCTCATTTTTGACAAAAGGGGCCCACTTTTTCCACTTGAATTAACTTGGCCATGCTTCCCACGTGTCCCACCTTTTATTTCAGATTTTTTTATTAATTGTTTCATTTTTATTGATTTTATTGGATTTAATTAATTTTAAATCTTTCAAAATCAAAGAAATTCAAAAAAATTAATTTAAGGGAATATTTGGTTTTGATTAACCTTGAAGCATCATTATGTGCCTACCAAATTCGTGCAAAGGAGCAAACAAGGCAAGAATTCAAAAATGGACTCAAAAATGGAAAGTTGGTTATGGAGTTTGATGGAGAATCTTGGAATTTAAGGCTATGCATTATGGAGCCATAATTCCTCTTGATTCACATTACCTAATGCCTATAGAAATGAGACAAAAACGAAATTGAGGGAGGCTGCACCAGAACACAAGAAAATCACAACCTAAAAAGTCCCCAAAAACGAAAAAACACATTTGAACTTTTCAAGAAAAAAAAACAGAACTGTAAACCTACTTGCAGCACGTTTTAAGCCTCTATTCCAATCAAAAACACATTCCTTGCATTGCCAGGAATCTCCAGCAATCAAAATCAAGCCCAAACGCGCAAAGAAGCATCCCCACGACACCCCACGGTTTGTCCAAAATTTGAAAATCAAAACTCCATTTCCATGCCTTTTTAATTCATTTTAAATATTGCTATGCATTGCTGATGTTATTACCAAGCTTCCTGTATGCTTTAATTTGACTATAAGGCCATAAAATGCAAATCACCATGGGAGACATCTAGGTTTTCCGAAGCTTTCAATTTGGGGTTTCTCACATACGCAAAAATTGGAACCTCAAACTGCCATGGTTGAATTGAGGAAGATGAGACGAATCCAATGGACCCCTCGCGCCTAATTTATGTCTAACGAGGAGCTAATCGCTATTATTTGCAGGCTTGTATTTTGGGGGGGGGGGGGGGGGGTTTTAAAACCCCCGCTACATGTTTGTTATTTTGCAGAAAAGGTAGAAGACGATGGCGTGGCAACCGGGCATTAGACCATTCAAAATTCCGCGCGTGTTTTTTTAATTCCCAGGATTTATTTGCTTATCAATATAATATTAAGTGTTTATTGTTATGTCAATTGAAACAGCTGGCTCAGATGGCAACGCGTTAGTGGATATTCCCAGAAGGCACGAGTTCGAGTCCTGGTTCAGGCATTTTTTTCACCTTTTTCATAATTAACATGTTTCCTTTGTTTTTCACTTTTTTTTATATTTTTAATCCTAATTTAATTTATATTCAAATAATTTTCTCATGCATTTAAAAACTCACAAAAAATATTTTCCTTTTGCATTTTAATCAGAAAAATGTTTATTTAATTTTTGACATTAAAAATAATATTTTTGCATGCATATTTAATTAATTGTTAAATAATCATTAATTTGACTTTTATTTGCTTTTAGTTATCAAAATTGATCCAAAAAAACACCAAAAAATAATTACTCTATCATTAAATTAATTTAACTAACATTTTCATAAAAACCCAAAAATAAAAATATAATTAACACTTTTATTATTATTATCTTTATTTTGTAAATAAACCATAATTGAATTAGTTTTTAATTAGGTCATTTTAACATTCTTTTTAATAATTAAAATAAATTTAGACTTAGGCTTTTCTTTTGACATTTTAATTTCTTTTTCTATTTTATTTCATAAAAAAACATAAAAAAAACAAAAACATCAAAAAAATAAAAAATAAAATAACTTCTTTTCTTTAATCATTAATTAATTTAATAATTCAATTCAATTCCTTAAAGGGTCCAACGCCCTCGCACTCGATTCTTATTTCTTTTCGCACATTTATTTTTATTTCTTTTGTGGATATAATGTATTTGCCCCAAAGCCTTGTAATAGATAATTAGGATATTTACCTTCCGCATTTTACTTATTCAAATCGGGTCTTTATTTAATTTGGCGATGTAGACCCGCGCCTTGTAATAGCGTAGGACTTTTATTTTCCGCACTTTAAATTCCCGCACCTTTAACTGTTAAACAATAACATGAAAGAATGAATGCTCAAAAATAAAATCAAAACGTAGATCACCAATGCATGATAAGACAAATAATAAACTGAAAATGACACACAATTCACACACCACCCCTAGGGTACGCTTCACTGTTGCCTTGCCCCTCGAAAGGTGATCGTCGAGTAGAGGATGTCTTAGTAAGTCCTCATGATCCGGAACCTGGCATGAGGGTAGCTTCTAAGGTGTCTTCCCATTGCTCTGGTGATCACCATGTCCCGAACCTCGAATTGACCCGAACACCTCCAACGGTGGTGCTGCCTACCTCTCAATGGTGGGATGGCACTACCTTAAGGACATTTACACAGACTAATTCCTTAGGGTAGGTAGATGACTCATAGATACTTGCTCTAATTCAAAACAAATCAAAAAACTTCTTTTCACACCGACACTTTGCAAAAAGCTTTCAAAAAACAACTTTTCAAACACTCTTGAGGACTGATACAAGAGTCGATCTGAAACTTTCAAAGAAACTTTTTCAAACTCACTCACACTTGAAAAGCAAACAAACATTTTGAAAACACAAATGAGCAAGTATCTAAGAGCCCATGGATAACCATGGATAGAAAGGGTGCTAACACCTTCCCTTTCTATAAATCTACCTCCCGAACCGAGAGCTAATCTCAATAAGGAATTTTTCTGTGCTTTTGTCCTTTCCATATTGGAGAAAATAAAAGACGGTGGCAATTCTTGCTTCCGCGACATTTCGCGAACCAGCGTTAAACAGTCAGTTCCAGATCCACCGATCACAACAATTATTCCTAAACAAGCATAGGAAAGGGAATCAAGACATCACAACAAATATTCCTAAACAAGCGATATGAAAGTTAGTTAATACATCACAATAAGTATTCCTAAACAAGCAATAGGAAAGTGAATACAACACATCACATAAAATTTACTTAATTATGCAATAGGAAACTGAAGCAAGACATGCCAATAAGTATTCCTAAACAAGTAATATGTCAGTATATCAAGACATCACATAAAGTTATCATAAACATGCAATAGAAAATTGAATAAAGAATCACATAAGAGTTTACCTAAACAAGCAATAGGCGAAGTGAATCAACACATCATAACAAGTATTCCTAAACAGACAATAGGAAGGTGAATCAAGATATTACAATAAAGTGTCCATAAACATGCAATTGGCTAAGGGTGAATCAAGACATCACAATAAAGTGTACATAAACATGCAATAGGCTAAGGGTGAATCAAGACATCGCAACAAATATTTCTAAACAAGCAATAGGATAGTGAATTAAGACATCACAACAAATATTCCTAAACAAGGAACAGGAAAGTGAGTCAAACATCACAATAAGTATTCCTTAACAAGAAATAGGAAAGTGAATCAAGACATCACATAAAATTTACCTAAACATGCAGAAGGAAAGTGAATCGAGACATCACATAAAATTTACCTAAACATGCAATAGGAAAGTGAATCAAGACATCACAACAAGTATTCCTAAACAAGTAATAGGAAATTGAATCAAGACATCACAAAAGGCTCGCCTAAACATGAAATAGGCTAAGTGAATCAAGACATCACATAAGAGTTTACCTAAAGAAGAAATAGGTGATTGAATCAACGCGTTAATATAAAGTGTACATAAACATGCAGTAGGCTAAGGGCGAATCAAGACATCAAAATAAGTATTCCTAAACAAGCAATAAGAGAGTGAGTCAAGACATCACAATAATTATTCCTTAACAAGAATAGGAAAGTCAGTCAAGGCATCACATAAAATTTACCTAAACATGCAATAGGAAAGTGAATTAAGACATCATAACAAGTATTCCTAAACAAGCAATAGGAAAGTGAGTCAGGACATCACAATAAGTATTCCTTAATAAGAAATCGGAAAGTGAATCAAAACATCACATAAAATTTACCTAAACATGTTATAGAAAAGTGAATCAAGACATCACAACAAGTATTCTTAAACAAGCAATAGGAAAGTGAACCATGTCATTATCTAAGGTTCACCTAAACATACAATAGGCTAAGTGAACCAAGACATCACATAAGAGTTTACCTAAACTTGCAATAGTCGAAGTGAATAAAGACATCACAACAAAGTGTACCTAAACATGCAGTAGGCTAAGGGAAAATCAAGACATCATAACAACTATTCCTAATCAAACATAAGAAAGTGAGTCAAGATATAAAAATAAGTATTCGTAAACATGCAAAAGGAAAGTGAATCAAGACATCACATAAAATTACCTACACATGCAATAGGAAAGTTAATTAAGACATCGCAATAAGTACTCTTAATTAAGCAATAAAATAGTGAATCAAAACATCACAACAATTATTCCTAAATAAGCAATAAGAAAGTGAATCAAGACATCACAACAAATATTCCTAAACAAGCGATAAGAAAGTTAGTTAATATATCACAATAAGTATTCCTAAACAAGCAATAGGAAACTGAATCAAGACATCACATAAAATTTACTTAATTATGCAATAGGAAACTGAAGCAAGACATTCCAATAAGTATTATCGCACGCGCTTCTACCACTGGGGTGGTGATACACCCATTATTATCAGTGAAACAAAATAAATATAAAATAAACAAGATTTCCTGGACCGGAGAAGCGTCGGAGCCCTTGCTCTGGTCACCTTCTCGGTGACTCTTTTCTTTGTTTCTGCAAAATAAACATTGTTAGTGATTCAAGGGTACCCTACCCCCCCCCCCCCCACCCAAATCAAGCCATGCGAGTTCAATAGGAGTGTTATTTTTTTACTGATTCATGTTGATTTTAGAGGTATAACAAAAATATCATGTATCGGACCAAGCATGGCAGTTCATGATTCAACCATCATGGGGATCATGCTTTGGGTTATTCCTGCACTATTAAACCTCGTGAACACGTTAGCAAAGTTAATATGCATAAAAACACGAAGAAGACAAATGTCTAAAATTCATGCAATAACAACACCGGTGAGGCACATATATGAGTTTTATGCCCTTTTGATCATTGCAATCGATCCAACTTTACCCTATAGTGTTCATGGAAGCTAGCGTTTTAAGTTGCCCTAGTCCTTTGATATTTTTGGAGTTTTTGAGAGGTGTTTTTGTGCAAGGGTTTTTCGTATCTCTTATCTGAATAACATGGAATATATATCACTGAATTAGGTTATTAGGTTAAATGTTGGTGGGCTTGGACTTTGTAAGAAAAACTTTTGTTTTATTCCATTTATTTTGAATTTCAAATAAATAAATAAATAATAAATAATAAAAACCTAAGGGTGTATGAATAAGATCTGAGGTCCACTATGGAGTGTATAACACGCATGGACCTTGAAACAATAGCCCATTAGCCCAAAAATTCATGTTTGGTCATTTTAGGTTTCATGCATTTACTCAAAACTTTCCAACTTGCATCAATCATAACTCTCTCAATATTTATCATTTGAAGGTAATCTTGGACTTTTTGGAAAGATCAATATGTCCTCTACAATCTATATTTTGATCATTTTTTCATTTGAAGAATTTATCTTGATGTAAGTTGCCTTGACAAAAAGTGTCTTTTTGTTGACTTTTGAAATGACCTATAATGATTTGGCCCATATCTCTCAAATGAAGCATATTTTGGACTTGAGCTTAGAGAGGCTTAGTTGTAGAGAATTGAATTTCCTTAAAAATGAGCTTTGGTTGAGGAAAATATAATGAAGAATGTGAAAGTTGTGCTTGGTCAAAGTTCAGTTGACTTCTCCTAAAGAAAACCCTAATTTGGTAACTTTTGACTTTTGATGATTTGAGAGTTTTTTTGATGAATCATGATCAACCCTTGATCAAATGATGAATGTGACTTCAAATATTGATGTTGACCAAATTTTTTGAAGTTTGACAGTATGTTGACCATAGTTGACTTTTTGTCCAATACAATTGATTTTCACTCATCTGAGCAATTGACTTAACAAACTTGTGATGCAAGGCTTGAAACTTGTCATGAGGGTACCTTGAAGAATATGAGGAACCATGAAACTCACTCGAGGCATTAGAAACTCAATTTTCTTTGAGAAACACAAAACCCTAATTGTAGGTCGTTGCTTAGGAGAGATGCTTGTATGTTCAAACTCTTGAGTATTCTTGAGAAATTGAGAATCCTAGGAGCATGAGGAGGTGTCTTGAATCAATTGTCTTCAAAAATGGGAGGGTAAATTTTGGGGTACAACAGTATTGTACCTTCATGAATGGACCTTTACACTTAAGCGAAGTAT